>JABUIW010000171.1:149766-165811 GCA_013363375.1 Menidia beryllina | reverse complement strand
CTATCTATCTATCTATCTATCTATCTATCTATCTATCTATCTATCTACATGAAAGACAAACAGGTGTCCATCATATGGTAAAATAATTTATTCACAAGTGGAAAACACTGAAGACAGTTGCCAAGAGTCAACGTCCCAGCAAGTTGTCCACAAATATCAGATTGTAACTATAATTGTATTAATTTTTTGTGACATTTTTAAGACAGGAACAATGCACAATAAAAACATTAATCTTGCACAACAGTACGTGCATTGTGCCACCTGCAGTCCCTGGGCAGGTTGACAGGAAGAACATGAGAACAAAATAAAGACATAAAACAACATCATAGTATAGAAACATATTAATAGTAATAGTTCATAAAACAGCATAAAAGATCAAGTAAAATGGCATGTCAAAAAATTTGAGCTTGCAGTTCATTGTTTAGCAGAAAATCAAACACATGAGTACCAGTACCAGCAGGTCACACTAGCTATTACCCCAAAGGGGTGACAGTTCTGGCCGGTTTTACAACTACAGCACTTTGAGAGCTTCAAGTCAATGACAACATTCCCACTTTCAGACTAAAAACTGGTACATAAATGGTTTCCTTTGATGGCCTCCTCCTAAGACATGTTCAAATATCTGTTTGCTCACTAGAACTGGCCAAATAGCCTTTGGGTAAATAAGAAGGTAAATGCTAAATGATGTCGCCTACATGCCAGTACTTTTTAAAAAAGCTTTTGGAAAAATATGCTTTTTTTCATATGACCGGACACACGCTCACATTAAATGTTCTGTATCTTACTGCTTGCCTGTGCTTGTTTGTGCACTGCTGGCTGCTCTTGCGTCCTGCTGTGATTGACGGCTCTCCTGTGAGCTGCCCCTGCTGACTCCCGTGTCAATGTCTTGTCAAGACAAGTTTCAACCTGCCACTCAATCAGCCTCTCCCTGTTCAACATCCTCATTAAAGTTATGGCTTTATCAGACGTATTTCCAAACTGCACACGAGTGTGTGTTTGGACAGATTTAAAATGTATTTATTATAAAAGGAGAAACACTTCATGCGCATTTACTTCAAACAAACACCATTTTATTTGTAGACATGCTTACTCTGCCTCTTAAACGAATATGTATTGATAATATAAAAGTGAGTTCATATTTTATAATTTTATGCTAGCAGGTATATTTAGTCTTCCTTGGACAGATTAATTTTCGTTTTAATTCCAGAGTTAGACGGTTTACATGTAAATATAAATAAATCAAAACCGATGGGCTTTTTAATGTATGACTGGTATTTGGTTTCATGAAACATACAAAAATTAGGTCTAAATCTAAGCTGTCTCTACATCTGCTGCTCCTGGCAGTTTTGAATTGAAGCAGAAATATTTTTAATTTCCTTTTAATCCTGGATGCAAAACGCCACTATTTTAACTCTTCTCCAATAACCCGTTACATCGGTGACATCACAGCTGTTTTGTTGTTCTCAGGGGGGGCTGAATGAAACCAGGATGATGGTGATACAAGTGCCCTTCAAACAGCCGGCTGCTTTGGGAGCAGTCCTGGAGCACACGCACTAATTATGGGGGTATTGTGAGACAGGAGATGAACACGGGGAAAATGTTTGATCAGCAGCCCGGCACGGTGCTTCTAAAAGGACGTTATTGTGTGTATCCCCTCTTATCTGGCCCTTGATGCAATGCTATGGCAACAGCATGCAGAGACACTTGCTCCATGACAGCAGTGGACAGAACCAGCGTGAGGTGGCCGTTTCAGTGGGCAGCAGCCCATGTCCGTCTGGGGAGTACGGACTGGCCCAACGCCCATTTTCTGAAAAATGCTGTGAGGCTGTAATGCATCGTCTATTCAGTGATGCTGGTTTTTCTTCTGCTTTAACATCAAGAAGTGAGACAGGCAATATGTCAAGTTCTGGTATGAATCAGAGAAGCCACTCAGCGTAATGGATTCATGTTTTGGGGGTCTCCATAATGTTTAGCTTGGTTTTTTTCTGTGTAAAATACAGATATAATAACACATCAGAGTTTGACTTCAAATTATATAGCAGACTATGAAACGCAACTGATCATCGGGATAAGCTGTAAGATCAGTAAGTTGTACTCAACGTCTGGACGGCCACATGAATTGGTTGATCTGGCGTTGAGGAATCAAGGGTTCTTCATCACATTAAGACTAAATACTTTCACAAAATGTAGAGTTACACTGTCATGTATGAAGATAAAGAGAAAGAACGAGGGGTCAAAGTTAATGCACTTAGAGCTGACAAAGGAGGTTATTCATTCACCGAGGTGAAGCAGTCTATGTGAGTCATGCTCGGATTATGTACACCTCATTAGTCATTGTATGAATTGAGATTACAAATCTTCATCTTGATGCTTGATTTTTTTTTGTCACTGAAATGTTACTTATGGTATTTGAATGCTTTTGTTTCTAAATAATAGTCTGTAGAAATATGAATATTGCACGGAAAAGCGTGTTTTTATAGCGCGGGTTAGCATTTTCAAATAAGAAATAAAGAAATCTATGGCTTTCAAAGATAAACTTGAGGTTTGATTGCGAAACATGATGAGTTTAGAGTATAAGTTATGCCGAAGAGAAAAAGGGTCTGAGGTTTCCAACCCTGATCTCTGTCCTTGGCCTTTATGCACTGATTGTTTGGATAGTGTGTTGCAATTTTATGATGGATGCTTATACCCAATTGGGACACCCCTACCACTCCCCAATTAATTTGCTGATTGGAATCAGGGTTCCACAAGGTTCTATTTTGGGACCAGTATTGTTCTCCCTATATATAAATGACCCCCCCAGATGTTTGCCAAAATGTCCAATTCCAAATGTATCCTGATGATGCTGTTATTTTTACACCTGCTAAAAGCATACAGGAAGCATCATCCGTTCTCACATCAGCCCTGGACAACATACAGCCCAGGCTCCTTCAGTCATGTCTGTTATTGAACAAAAAGAAAACTGTTTCTATGATGTTCACAAAAAAATCCATAAAACTTGAGCAGTCCAATGTGTTCCTGGAGGGAGTGGAACTTGAGCTTGTAGAAGAATTCAAGTACCTCGGGGTCACACTGGATACAACACTTTCATTTAAAAAACACATAAAAATCACTGCAAACACAATTAAATTTAATATACGTAACTTTAAGCAAATCAGATCATCGATGACAATCAGTTCTGCTAAAATGTTCCCACACTTAATGATATTTTCACACATAGACTACTGCATCACAACCTACTCACTCACTGGAGACGCAACTTTAAAAGCAATAGAAATATTATTTAAAAAAATCTTTAAAAATCTTTGATCAAAAGCCCCTGTCATTCCATCAGTGTAATATTTTGGAAAAATATTATATGCTCAGTTTTGAAAACTTTATTCATTATAAAAATAGTTGTTTAATTTACAAAGTTCTGAACGGATTAGCCCCACCTCCACTTTCTACCTACATTAGGCCTGGCAGACGTATTTGCACCAGAGCCTCTTCCAGAGGAGACCTAGAAATCCCCCACAGAAGAACAACCTTTGGACAAACCGTTCTATCAGTCAGAGGGGGTCACTTCTGGAACAGCCTCCCAACAAACATCAGGGAAGGTCCCACTTTTTACTTATTTAAAAAGCCCCTTAAACTGTTTCTCAAAAGTTCCCGTTCACGCAATCACTAATTTTAATTTTGTAATGTCATTGTCTGAACGTGTGTCTCTCTGTTTTAACTGATATTGTATTATGTGATTTTGTGTTGTTTTGTCTTCCTGCCTCAGGATGACAGATGCGAATTAGCAACTATGCTAGAATCTGGCTCATTTACAATCTGTATGAGATTGTTCATTAATGTGCACTGTCCTGATTAAATAAATAAATAAATAAAATCTTCCATTGTGTTGTACAATCTGACAACTGACTTGTATTTCAATATATGTTGGGTATTTTGTGTTACAGATCACACATGTGCCCTTCTGTGGCATTTAACCAAATGACCAAACTTTTCTAGAGAAGAAGCTTTCAAGCTATTTTCCAGCTGTTTGACTTTGTTTGTGTCTTTTCTTAACTAATTGAATGACTGCGTTTTAAATCTTCTATGTTGTCCATTGAGACCTTTTCATTAGAAAATTTGAATTGCATTTAAAAACATATGACTCTTGTTTAAGAGAATACCTTTGCCACAAAAGATTGAGTTAAACTTACAATAAAATTCATCCTCAAGTATGTTATTTTATTCTCTTAATTTGCTTTTTTTTTAAAGAAGAAAGCACAAAAACAAAATGTAATCTTTTTCCACTGGCAGTTGGAACCTACAGTCACTATGAAACTGGATAGACAATATGTGCTGCTCCTCTGGCTTGTCATTAAATACACAGAGGAGGAAATGAAAAAGAAAAATGCCTTCTCCAGCCCACTGAATAAGCACAGGATGTTGCAACTACATGCTTTAGTAAAGTCTGGGAAGTTCCATAGAAAAATTTTTTGGACAATGGTGCCCTAACCTACAAATAAATCCAATTCTGTACAGCTAAAATTCTCAATTTAGAGTTTAAGACATTACAATTGGGTGATGAGGTGCTGGTGGTTTCTTCTGATTATAAGATAGATGGTTTAATTTAATGATTGTTCATAATGACAGACCTTGAAAAGGGATTGAGTCATGTGAGAGGACCTCATGACTTTGCAACCAATCATGATCGGAGCACAGGGGTACAGAAAACCACTAAAAGTAGCCCTTCTGGCGTTTCATATTAAAAATGCATCAGGATTTTGTGCAGTGCCTTGCTAGCATGGATAAGAAAAATGGGTCAAACTTCCTTCCCAGGAAACAAAGAAGTTATTTCATGTGTGAAATCTGATTAATAGTTCCTTGAAGGTTCCTTCCGTGTTCATCGACATCCTGGAACTCCAGATTTGTAGTTTCACAAGAGTATTTGCGTTCCCGTAAAGGTGATTAAAAAAAAAACTGCAAAGTCATGCTGCATAGTACGTGATTAAGATATGAGGGTTGACCTGGAGTGGGCTGTGTTCACGTTTTGCTCAGCCCTATCGCGAGATGTGAGCCGTACTATATAGTTCCCTTGTCGAGCTTGTCATCCCGTGTGCGCTCGCTGGTTCCTGGTGTGGTACGGACAGAGGTATGTGTCGTAAAATCCGTCCAATTAAGCAGCTCTACATCTGTATTGCATGTGAAATTCTTTTTAAACTTTCAAAGCTTTTAATTGCCTTCTTTTTAAATACTTTTTCCTTTGTGGACGTAAGGCAGAATTTTCTGTTCAACAAGTTTTTTTTCTTTCTTTTCCTTCTGTCAAAGTTATTACGGCGCCCATTTGTATAACCAAAGTATGTTAACGTTAGACATATAGGCAAATGTGTTTGAGGGTAGTTTCATTTCACACTGACAAAGACGAGTAATGCTCGGAATACTTCGAAGTCCTTTCGACATCTTTCACTTAAGCTTGTAAAAATACTGTGCCCAAAAACAAACAAAAAAGGTGTAGTTGACGCGAGTTTAGATGGCGAAATTGCTTAAATTGTAGCGGTAGTTTATAGGAAGAAAGAAGCTTTGAAAAGCAGCTGAAATGCTCTGGTGCGGAAACACCTGAGGGATCGAGGGAGAAGTGGAAACGCTTTGTGGCTTATGAAGTGTAGGTCTGCTTTATTGAGCTGTTTGCTGGCTGTAACATGGCGCTTTATTACAGCATATCAGTGGGTTTTGTGTTTATTTATCACCTCAGCTCTCCTCTTTCTGTGTGTTTTTCACAGCAGTGCGTTCAGATTACACATCATTTACCCCTGTTAAGCTTTATATTCCAATTGTATGCACTTCACCTTTTGGCTTTTCCCTTTGAATGATGATGATAGTTTTATTTTATCTCACAAAGTCACATATGAAACAGGGAAAAATTTTATATCTACACTTCATCATCATATCAACTTCAGCTGTAACCAATAACCGTTACCAATATTAAGTCAACTTCACTACGATGTGGCCCCCAGACTTAGGGGCCCCTGTCTAAACCTACTAGAATTGAATATTTTAAGACAGATTACAGTATTTCATTTTAAATGTGGCTGTACATTTTCTGGACTATGGGCATCCGACGTGTTTTTGGGGAAAGGCGTGCACTGTGTGTTATAACCCAGTATAAAGGGTGTGAGAGTGGCATGCATCCAAAATACACACCCGCGCTAAATGAATACATTATTGTTGAAGAGGTCGGTCACGTAGCCGTAACAAATACAGAAATAAATCAGGTGATTTGAACATATTTGCAAGTTAATTTCACAGTTGACAGACAAGGAAATGGACACTCAGGGATTTTGATGGTCTACTGTGTAAAATTGAAAAGGTTTATTTGGGATTTTGTATATGTTTCCTGTTTTTGTTTTGATCAAATAATTATTCTGTTTGCTAACCCCACTAAATAAAATCATTATTGTACTTCCACAGGATCAGAATCAGACTTACCTTGGTTAGTTTAGATTAGACATGATTTCACGCGTCGTGCGAATGAGGAAGTTTTCCGCTACTGTTTTTTTTGTTTTTCTAATACAGCTAAAAGCTTCACACACAAACAGTTCACCGCCGTGGTACTGAGAAGATGCTTTGTGTCACACTCTGCTCTTTCCCTTTGCTTTTCAGTCTTAACCGAAGATGGCTGCAGGCAAAGCGCAGATCGGAAAGCTGGCCCCAGACTTCACAGCCAAAGCGGTGATGCCTGATGGAGAGTTCAAGGACCTGAAGATGTCCGACTACAGAGGTGAAAATCAACCTGTGTCTCAGCTTCTGTTTGATGCGGGCATCAGCCCGCAAAAAGACCCTGTTAATAAATAAAGTTTTGTTTTCTTGAATCCATCGGTGCAGGAAAGTATGTGGTCTTTTTCTTCTATCCGCTGGACTTTACCTTTGTGTGTCCCACGGAGATCATCGCTTTCAGCGACGCCGCTGAGGAATTTAGGAAGATTGGCTGCGAGGTCATCGCTGCCTCCGTGGACTCTCACTTCTCCCACTTCGCATGGTACAAACACAGAGGACGGATTTGGACACCCACAGAGACGCCGTGTGTTCAGTGGGCCGCAGCGCTCACGTTTGTTTCTTTTCCCCTTGTGCGTTCCCTCAGGACCAACACGCCCCGTAAACAGGGCGGTCTGGGTGCCATGAAGATCCCGCTGGTGTCCGACACGCGCCGCACCATCTCCACGGATTATGGAGTCCTGAAGGAAGACGAAGGCATCGCTTACAGGTGAGTAGATCATTGTTTAGGACTGAAGTGGCATGAATGTGGGGGGTAAAAAATATGATAAATGATGGTAAAATTTTAATTATAAAAATAATTGATGCAAAACTAATTGGATGTTATTTAATCCTATGACACTCTACTCTTAATTTGCTTTGCAGCTCATATCTGTCTTGTTTTCTCTTCGATGAGGAATGTATATTTCTTTCTCTGTCAGTTATTAGTGTTAATTTTCAATATTCTTTTCCTTCAGATTATATCAATACATTTATTTTGCGTAAAATGTTTTTTAAAATTTTGATTGCACCATACAAATTAATTAAAATGACTTTTTCAAGAATACTTCCCCATTGTGTATATTTTACTTCCTTTTTTTTTTTACTGATTTTTTTCAGAAATGTTTTTATTCTGCATGCATTCCTTTTTTTTCAATGCAAATTGGGAAGCGAAAATATCAACATGATGCAATCAGTGGTTGTTCCAGCCTCACACAGGACATTTGTCCTTAATGTGTGTGCTCAGTTGACCTGCTCTGTGAGGCTGGGTGTACTTTCACCAACCCGTTGTTATTAACACAGCACGCCTCTGATAATGGCCCCAATTAGGACCAATCCATCCTCGATCTGACTCAAAAACTGAAGGCTGGATGGTAACGTGTGGCCTTAAAAATGTGATGGATGTTTAATGCCCATGTGTCCATCTGAGGTGAATATGACTTGGTGAGCACAGATATCAGAATTTTAGCCTCATGTGGGGGACATTAGGCTCCACCATGAAACCTGTGTGGGCCCTGTGGTCGCAGCTCTAGCTAACAGTGTGAGGCCAGCCCCAATGCAGCTAGGGCTCCAGCATAAAGATGTTTGAAGCCATCCACACTGACCTGCTCCGTTTTCGGTTTTAGGGGTCTGTTCATCATTGATGACAAGGGCATCCTGAGACAGATCACCATCAATGACCTCCCGGTTGGACGTTCGGTTGAGGAGACTCTGCGTTTGGTTCAAGCGTTTCAGTTCACCGACAAACACGGAGAAGGTAACTTTCCGCCAGCATTAAACCAACCATTAAAACCAATGCCTTCTGTAACACCCTGAACTAAATGGGCCCATAAAGTCATGGATGGATGTTCCTAATTACTAATTTTAATGGAAACAGATTAGTATTCTGAAAAAGATACTGCATGTTAATCGTACATAAACTTTGCCATGATATTTAAGGGTACACATTTAGTTTGGCTAGGCTCGTGCAAATTTTCACATACGTCTCTGATAAATATTCAAGATTCAAACCTCAAGCAGTGACAGCTTTAAATCATAGAACAACTTTACCGTCTCATCTGCCGGCCAGGACTCATTACAGGCTTATCTTTTCAGTCTGCCCAGCCGGCTGGAAACCAGGAAGTGACACCATCAAGCCAGACGTCCAAAAAAGCAAAGACTTCTTCTCCAAACAGTAATAAACTCAAGGCCATCATTTGCAGCCTGCTGTAGCAGATTTCATTTTGTGATTACATTTCTTATCTTTTAGTCTGCTGCTGTGTCTGGTTAGGAGGTTTTCATAGTGACTGTGCTTTTTAAGATGTTTCTGTGTAGAGTGAACAGTGCGTGCAGACCAAAATATGTAATTATGCTGTGGAATTGTGATTTTTATTTTTAGACAGAGATAAATATCTGTTTGGTCTATCGTGTCATTCCTCACTGTCGTTACATGCAAGGGACCTTATAAAAACTTTCACTGGACTGAAACCAGACCACTCATTTGGTTGTATGCTTTTTTTTTCTTTTTTACAGTTAAAAGTTGTTTCATTTAAATAAAGACTTTAAAAATAAATCTGCTTAGAGATGTTATTTCACATTATGTCAAGTTGTATCAAGTAGAGCGGATACTTTTTTTCATTACATGTATTAACTTGGTTAAATGGTAAATCGGCTTACATGGATGCACGTTTTTGCCTTAATAGGCTACATCACAGGGTCAACCAAAGGATACTAGGATATGTCCATATTCGCAATAGCTGCAGCTATTGCTTTAGCAATGAAATGATCAGTTTAGCTGTCTAACTTGTTCAGGTCAAAGGGAAAGTAATGCAGAGCTAGGCTCAGACTGGCAGAGCTCCAAGAAGATCGCAATCACAAAGAGCCTTGATTTCCGGTCGCGAGGGACAGTTATCTTTTTCATACTTGTATGCAAGTGTTGTCCTTGAAGACCTATCTATTGCAACGGAAATTGAGGAGGGAACGAGTGTACAATCAGAAAGTTCTGAGTTCAGAGCAGAAGTGTAATTATGAAGTGGACAAAACAGTTAGCTCCATTAATTCAGTGGAAAAAGAACAACTGTAAAGTGAACAAACGGCCAATTCTAACCAAGGTGAAAATGATCATTTGATTAATTTTATCTCAAATTATTTGTTTGACCTAATTGTGTGGGGGATTTGAAATACTCAAACTAAAAAACAAACAACACATAACAATCCTTAATGTTTATGTGCTAAATAGGTGGCAGCCCTCTTTATTGTATCTAATTTAAATGATCTTCACTTTAATTTTTATAGCACCCAATAACAATAAATGCCACTTATAAGTGAGTACACTAAGAAAATATAGTTTCGTTGTTTATTGGTATATGTAAACCTCCCCTTGTTGTATAGTACCTAAGTGGTACCTTTGTTTCTACTTTGAGCGGGAAAAATTTAAAGGTCCTCCATAACTCGTCCTGGTTAATAACAGAACTTTCCCTGACTTGCTCGCAACTGAATCCGGCCCCGGGGACCACTCTGAGAATACTGTGGAAAATAGGCAGATTTAAAAAGAGTTGTCCCAAATTGAATTAACTTATCTGAAAGAGCCGGGATTGAATATTTATGGTTGTTCGCCACGTTAGGTAATTGAATCGTTAGCGTCGGGAGCACTTAGCTAGCTAAGACTTGGCTAACAGAACGAGGAAAAATGGCCGCGGCGAAAATGTGCATCAGGAAGAGCAAAGAAGAAACTGCAGAGGTTTGAAACACCACATAAAGGCTGTAACCTTTAACATATAAAGCATTTAATATAGAAACACACCTTTATTTTATTTTTCTCTCCCCGATTGTGCTAGAGGACATTTAACTTAGCCAATTGCGACATCTTGTGGCCAAAAAGATTATACGTGCAATTGACGGAGCTTATTCTGTACGTTTGCTCTGCTTTTTAAAAGTGGACAGGGTTATTCCTGAATGATCTCAAAACGAAGCAGGAGTCACTAGTCTTTGTCAAGAGGATGATGGCTGTTGCTGTGTCTTCCATCACTTATCTCAGAGGAATCTTTCCGGAGTTTGCCTACAGATCCAGATACCTGGAAGGTGAGCAGAGCACTGAAAGCCACTAGTGTCATGCCTTTAAACAAAACAACCCCCCCAAAAAAACATTCCTTTAAATCATTATCGTAATTTCAGGTGTTCATGAATGTATAATAAATGGATTGCGGCTGCAATGAGCGTCAAGGAAGAATAAAATAATTTTTTTCTTCCCCATGTTTTTATTTCCCAGATTTGTGCATCAAAGTTCTGCGTGAAAACTGCAACACCCCTGGTGCCAACAAAGTTGTGAAATGGTCCGTTTGAACCTTCTCTGTGTAGAGCAACTAGAATAATCTGCTGTAACCGTCAGCTCATTGGGAATTGTGTCAAACTGATTTATTAATTGAGTTTTTTGTCTGATTATTCAAGGATGATGGGCTGCTTTGATGCACTGGAGAAGCAGTATGTAAGTGGATTACGCTCCTGACCTGTTCAGATTTGAACATTATCCTCATATGTCCTTTTTTTTTTTACAGCTCCACATTATATGCATTGGGGTACGTAAATCTAATCAGAACAGCTTAATATAAAACAAATGCCAAACATACACACTTAAAGAGCTTTATCTATAAGGAGAACTTGCTGTCTTTTCATTCTAGGTCTACACCAATCCAGAAAACCCTAATGTAAGTGTCTGTTTAGAAACTGATGATTCTGTTTCCATTGAGCTTAACTCATTGACTGCCAGCCATTTTCAGAACAGAGAGTCGCTCACTGCCAGTTTTTTGAGAATTTTGACTGATTTTTCAAGAGCCACAGAATAGTTTGTGCTATGACTATGTAAACACCGAACACACCAAAAGAAAGAGTAGACTCTCTTCTATCATCAGGAAAAAAAATTTGTTTCTACCTTATTCCGTTCTTCCTCGACGTGCGTCTCACCGGCGCCATTTCTCTCATAGCGAACCATTGCGTTTGTTTTTATTTGCTTACAATCTATGCTAATCTCCCATCAAAAGTGGCACAGCTACCTAGAGGGTAAATTTGTTAGTCCATACTCTGTCTAGAAGCCGATATTTACGGAAAAACTTTCGCCGATCGTCCCCCAAGCCACTCGCATTGAAAAACATAAAAGACGTCTATAGACGTCTTTGGCAGTCAGCGGTTGGATTTGAAAAGACGTCTATAGACGTCTTTGGCAGCGAATGAGTTAAAGATAATTGTTGAAAGACTTTTTTTTTTTTCCTTCTCACTTTTCAGCGCATCATAGAGTCCTATCAGTTTAATTTCAGATACACTGAAAGTGGACCGGAGATGGACATACTCAGGTTTGGATAGATGGCATTAGCATTTCTCACAAACATTTTAGGCAGCCCGTTACCTGGTGTTTGTGGTGTTGCCACAGGAACAACAATATGAAGCTCCAGGTGACGCTGGAAGACACCAAGAAGGCGTCTGTGCTGCTCATAAGGAAGCTCTTCCTGCTCATGCAGAACCTGGACACTCTCCCCAGCAATGTGTACCTCACCATGAAGCTCTACTACTACGACGACGGTATGACGCCCCCCCCCCCCCCCCTTTCCCCACTCTCTGAAGTGGTTAGGACTTTCTTAATGTAATTCTTTTCCCCCGCTCTGGTTTCACAGTCACCCCTGCCGACTACCAGCCACCGGGCTTTAAGGAGGGCGTGTACGACCGCCTGTGGTTTGAGGGTTTGCCAGTGCACTTCAAGGTGGGCGAGGTGCACACGGCCTACCACTCACTGCGAGTCAAAGTGTCCGTGGAACAGGGCCAGGTGGAGAAACTTCAGCAAGGGGACTACTTGAGGGAGAGTAGGCAAGTTTCTCCAGAAACGATGGAGGTGGGTCCACGTCCACTGAGTAGTGATTACAATTCTCTTGGTTTAGCTTCATCTGTCTGTGTGTCATGAATCTTTCTTGTGAGCCAACCACAATGAATAATGTATTACAGAAAGCCTCGAGGAAAACGTGTGCAGAAGATGACTTTCCTTCTGAGGATGGTGGGTACACGAGGTGATGTTAACTAAACTGTTCGGATTAACAAGTTAGGGCTGATGCTGCCAACTTTTTTTCTAACAGAGTCTGCACAGTTCAAGAAACCCCAAAAACCACTGGCAAAGGTACAGTACACTTGTCCTACTGGCTGGATTATAGCCTGTAGAAACAGCTTTCCCCCCCGATTGGTGATTACTCTCACTCTTTTTGTTGCTTTTCTCAGAGTAAAGCTGCTGCCAAAAATCTGATGAGGAAGAAAAGAAGAATTTAGACGATGAGAAGAGCGCAAAAACTCCCAGATGATTTAAAACTGGCATTTGTTTTTATCTTGTTTAAAGGTTCATGATAACTTTTTTTTTTTTTACATGTCTTGTTTATGTATAACACAATCCACCAGACAGACGTTGGCTCTGAACCGAGAGGTGGACGTAAATTTAGCCTGTGCTTCATTTGTTAGCATTTCACGTGTAACAAAAGGTTCAGTTGTACGGTGCAAAATAAATAACGCCAGTGAGATTGTTTCCACTCCTGTTTTTTGTTGCAGAAATCTGTGAAATCTGCTTCAAGTCAAGAATCAACATGAGGCTTTCACATACATAAAGTAACTAAAGTCCATCCCTTTTCAGTAAAAATAAACTAGAATGATTAATTCGATCAGTCTGGCTCAGAATGATTTTTTTCCCCCAAACACGAGCTGATATTACCACCGTTTGTTTTAATCTGTGGCATCTTCAGTTCTCCTTCATTTGCTTGTCAGTGACGATCATAGTTTGTCCCCGAGCGGAGGCAGAGGTGATCGGGTCAAAACCACCCTTTTCGGTCTCTGGCGCGGCGTCTCGGCTGCCGCCGCCTCCTCCGGCTGGGGGCTCTAGAAGAGGCTGTCCACGTCCCCCATCTCCACAAACACGGTCTTCAGCTGGGAGTAGTGCTCAATTGTCACCTGTCCGTTCTCCCGCCCTATACCTGGTCATGGTGAGAGGCACAAAAAGGTCCCGCTTTACTCACTGCGAACTGGTAGAACCAAGATGGCAAAACGGGTCCAGTTAGAATAGATATGAAGGGCAGTGTCAGATTGTCGGGGTCTGATTGAAAAACTGCTGACGGTCGTGTGGGCGACATTTATTTCGAACTGGAAAAAATCTGGAATTTAAAAAAATAAAAGGAGCAGGCCCATACCTGACATTTTATAGCCTCCAAACGGCACCTCTACGGGTGTGATGTTGTAGTTGTTGATAAAACAGGAGCCGGCGTTCAGCTGTTGGACAACACGATGGGCGCGCTTCACATCCCTTGAAAGAAAAACAATCGAGAAACATTGTTTTCCTGAAAATGTAACTTTCGGAGATTTAAAGTACTGCATAGGCTCGCACAGATATCGATCTAGATAGACAGATATAGATGGATAGCGGCTAGCTTGCCGCGTGAAACTTAAACGTAGATTATTCCGAGAGGTTTGACTCAATAGCGGCTGGCTTGACGGTAGCCGTGCTTTTACGGGGAACTGACCTGGTGAAAACGCCGGCGGCCAGACCCATTGTGGTGTCGTTGGCTCGCCGCAGCACCTCCTCCTCCGTTTCAAAGGACAGCACTGACATGACCGGGCCGAAGATCTCCTCCCTTACGCAGGTCATGGCGTCCGTGCAGTCTCCTACCGGGAAGGAAAACGCTCACCGATCCACTCAGGAATGGGGTAAAGGCCACCTGCAGCACTGAATGCATGGACGACTCACCCAGGACGCATGGCGTCATGTAGTATCCACCGCTGAGTTTGGGATCCGAAGGCACGAAAGGTTCTCCTCCGCACAGCACCGTGGCTCCCTGATAACATGGAAATAAACTCATGTCACAGATGGCAGGGTGTCAAACACGCTCCCACAAACTAACTGTTCTTCCGAAGCAGAACCCATGTACCTCTTTTTTTGCTTGATCCACAAAGGACAGGACTTTGTCCAGGTGTGGCCGGCTGACCAGCGCTCCCATCCTGGTGCTCTCTGAGAGAGGGTCTCCTATTGCGATGGCCTTGGTTCTCCTCACCACCTCCTCCACAAACTCGGGCACCATCTCCCTTTGCACGAAGACCCTCGTGCCGTTGCTGCAAACCTGGAAAAATACCACCAAAAGTGGGGAAAAAAAACGTAGATGGGGAAAATCGGGAGGCGCACGTTTCCCGAAAGCGGGACTCTGTACCTGGCCTTGGGAGAGGAAGTTGGCCATGAGAGCTCCCCTAACAGCATTCTCCACATCGCTGTCCTGAAAGATGATCAGAGGCGATTTGCCTCCGAGCTCCAAAGTCACCGGTTTGACTCCCTTCGACGCCATCTCCATTATCTAAGATAAAAGAGGCGTTATTGTTGGTTTTTTTGTGGAAACAGTGCAGATTCTCTTAACAGAAAGCGAAAGAAATCCATGTTTTGAACAAGACATCTCTAGACTGTAAGGAGTTCTACAACAGCGCCCACCTTCTGCCCAGTGGGTACGCTCCCAGTGAAGGACACCTTAGCCACATCGGGGTGGTGACAGAGTAAGCTTCCGGTCTCCTGACCGCCCTGCACCACGTTGAAAAGCCCCTCTGGAGCACCGGCCTTGGCGTAGATCTCTGCCAGCAGGACCGCCGTCACAGGGGTCACCGGTGAGGGTTTGAACACCATGGAGTTACCTGTACGGGGCGACGCAAAAAGAGAGGAGAGAAACAAGATTATGCTCCAAATGGGACTCAATTCAATCAGCCATGGTCAGTGTTCTCTGCAAAGGTTTATGTCAGGTGTGGAAGAAAAAAAAAAGAACAAGCTCGAAACTAAGAGTCATCTTAAAAAAATAAATAATGATTTTTAGTTTGTTTTTATTATTTTATAAAATGTAAAGCAAGAGACCAAAAGACAAATCGAAGTCATATCAATACGTGGTGTCCCTAAATCAATTCTCATTGCAATACTTGCAATGTAAGGGAAACGTGGATGGAAAAACTTAAAAATAAGATGACAACCAGCAGTGCCGTCAACTCACAGCTGGTACAGACCAGTGGGGCTGTGGTCCCAAGTGGACTTCATCAAAAAAAAAGCCCCACCTCCGACATGGAAACAAAAACAAGTGTCTCAGCGATGCATGAAAACGCCGAATATGGGCAGCAGGAAAATGGCAGCTTGGTTTTGGGGCTGTATTTTTGCCAGTGGTGGTGGGACATTTGGTCAGGATTAAATGGCGTCCTTAATGCTGATGAGTGCAGGCAGACACTTGACCCTACATTCAGAACAACAGCCGCAGAAGGCCTGTGGTCAGCGCTCTGAGAGGCTGCTCTCAAACGCTTCCTGCAAGCGTACTGAGGACTGATGCTGTCTAAAAGGAAAAATGTGGTTGCATCACATATTGATTTGTTTTCGATTTACTCCCAATTCAATCACGGCATTTTGTTAGATGATGGCAATTAACTACGAGCACTTTCATTTCTGAAGGCTGTGCATGTGTTTCTCTATCTCTATCTATCTATCTATCTATCTATCTATCTATCTATCTATCTATCTATCTATCTATCTATC
>JABUIW010000171.1:108773-149756 GCA_013363375.1 Menidia beryllina | reverse complement strand
ATCTATCTATCTATCTATCTATCTATCTATCTATCTATCTATCTATCAATAATAATTGTGCTCCAGTGCTTAATGATTTAAAATTCTTTCAGTTAACGTTTAAGACAAGCAAAGGACTACTTTGGATCCGTTATCAGCTGTAGAAGAAGATCTGCCCTCACCACAAGCAAGGGCTGGAGCCGACTTCCACGCAACTATTTGAAAGGGATAATTCCAAGCGCCGATGCCGACGCACACTCCCAGAGGCTCCCTGCGGGTGTAGGCAAACGATCCCCCAGGCAACTGGACATGCTGGCCTAAATTGAAAAATAAAATAAAAAAGGAAACCAGTGTCATTCAATCAAACTTGGGCTTTTCAACAGAAGATATGGCACAACGTGACTAATGTTTAAGACGAAGGTTAACTGATTTGCAGTACAGCCCGTAGTTTTTTTGTATTGTTTTGTTTTGTTGTGATAAAGTGCTTTGAGTTTTATTCATTCCTTGTGCTTCCATAACCATTTCTTACACCTTGTGTGACTGCTGAGACAGATCTATGGAATAAACCATTAGTTCAGAATGTCTGTGCAACACTGAAATACGAACTGCACCTGGAGGACACCAGAAAGGAACAGAGCTTGTTTTTGTTTTTTCCTGTCTCGAGGCCATCTTAACCACCCTGCGTCATAAGCTCATCTACCTCCTCCGTGTAGTCGCTGTTCACTCGCTGCAAGTAAAGAAATCTCCTGTGCTGAGGAATTATGCTGCCCGATAAACAGAATTACAAAACGCATCAATCAAATTTCTTCCTTGAAGGGGAATATATAGATTTATATATACATATAAAATGGGGAAAATTGCCAATAGGTTGAGGTACTGAACGTGTGACAACCTGCCAGGGTGCTGGCCACTCCTGCGTAGTATTCTATGCACATTCTTGCAGAGTCCACATCCAGACGAGCTTCTGTGATGGTCTTGCCGTTGTTGACCACCTCCATTTCTGCTATCTCCTCTCTCCTGCTCTGCGCATGAAAACCAGAGCAAATGGAATGATCTCAATGTGTATAGAAGACAATATAGGATGGAATTAGAAAACCATCCTTATCTCTGTTATTTGTAATAAGATTCCATATGGGACAATCTGACTGAACCCAACGTGATATTTGGACCCTTATGAAGCATACAAATACACACCTCAATGATATGCGCAGCTTCGATCATGATCCTCGCCCTCTCCATCCCTGACATTTGGCTCCAGGGGCCAAAGGCCAACTTAGCTGCCATCACAGCCTGATCCACCTGCGCGGCACCGCAGGGTTCCAGCTGGCACAACACTCGCCCTGCAAAACCACAAAGCAACAGCTTATGAAACATTTGGTGTAACTATTAACAAAGACTCTACATCAAACATTTTTCCATTCAGAAGGAAATTAAGTCGAGGCCCGAGGGCTTCAGACTGTGGCATGATTAACTTAGCAATGCATTTCCAGTCATGCTTTTAACAGTGATCTAAGGCCTTGTTGTGCGTCAGGTCACTCTTTGCTTATTTTACAATGACAAAGAGAGGCAATGAACAATTTTGACTTGTAAAAATCTTCTCGGAGCAGGTCATAAGGAGGACTCCAGCTGCCATGTATGCGGTCTTCCATTTTGGTTTCCCACCAGTGAAGCTGTTAAATGAGCCACATAACTAGTTGTATAGATAAGAGAGCAGCTGTGACCACATTGCTATCTATGAAGCATGTCCCAGAGGTATGTGAAAGTTAAAAAAAAGCACGTGTTTACAGTTTACCTTCCTTAAATGACTAACACACAAACATCACTTGGTAAAATCTTCCAATCAAAAAATAAAATATTCTAATTTCTCTGTTTTCCTTATGGTTTCCCTTTGAATAGAGCTCATGTGTCAAACTTTGTTTTCCTATACAGCAATGACCAAAGTCCAGTTGGGACCCAGATCCGGTGATCGTGTGGTCTTATGGTCTTACCCGTCGCTGGCTCGTAAACATTTTCCGTGTTCCTCTTCTCTTGGATGGTCCTTCTCTTCCCGGCCCAGTAGTTCAGCGGGGTGTCGATGTTCACCGAGCCCGAAAAGAGGCCCCGCGCCGCGGCAGCGAGAGGACCAGCCGGGGGCCGCCGGGAGAACGCGGCGAGCCTCGGAAGCATACTTAAACCCAGCCAGCCAGCACTAAAATCTAACTGTTTACTGGGAAACGAGCAGTACGGAATACAACTCCGTGCAAAACTTTACGGCATCAAAATTCTTAGCGACACTAAGTGCAGAACATTTTTACAAAGCTATCCTCGCGTCATTGATACTTAAGGTGTCTTTGATAGGTAATTCAGCTTATTTGATAGACTTACGTGTTGACATTTTCGGTTTAAATATAGTTTATACTTTTTTAGGTCTTACCCAAACTGGTAACCACTGAAATTGTTTTGCAGCGGCTCAGACAGGAGGTGGGACCATTGGACTTTGCTTTAACGTTCGATGTAGCGTAAAATGTCATTGGACAGTTTCCCTGCCAGTCATGAAAGAGCGTGAAGAAAAATTCTAAATATTCAAATAATGAATTAAAAAATATTCGGTTGTCGTGGACCTGATCCTGTGTGAAATTTAGACGTTATAATTTACACCCAAATAAAGCAGTGTACGTACAAAATGTGGCGTGGGTTGGTGGGTGGAGCTTCGTAACAATGATGTTCCAGCACAGCAGCCCTAACGGCACATTGCAAGTATGGCCGGGGACAGCGAGACGCTTCTTAGGAACCATGACGAGAACACCAACGTTATTCGACAGCCTTTTCTTATCGGCGTCTCCGGTGGGACTGCCAGTGGCAAGGTTGGCTTTCAGGCCGGCTCATTTGTCCGTCGTTTCCTCCTGACATATCTTCAATTTTTCTGTTAAGCCCCCGGCTGGAGTCGCGCGCATGCCGGGTGCTAAATGCTAGTTGACCGCGTGGCTTCAGTGACGCAACGTTGAGCGTTGCTGGTCAGCTCTGTCATCTGTTGGTAACCATCCGGCTTTCTGCTAGCTTTGTTTAATCAAGTACTATTGTGGTGTGGAATTATTGCATTGTCAGTTTGTACTTTATTTTGAGTTTTATTCTAGTCAGGTGAACTAATTGTAGTCGGTGGGACTTAGCCAATTAGCCCGTTAAATTCCATCACATGCTAGCATTACCGGGAGCAGAAAGACAATGGCTTGTGCTAATGTACCTCTGTTTTGACTGGTTGTAAACAATGGGGCCATCTATATATATACATATACTTATATCAAGTCGCTTCTACGACTACAGTGTTACAAATAAAAGTTATTCTACGTTTAAAACGTGTTTTCTTTCAGTTTGAATGACCTGGCGGCACCCTTGGTGTTGAATGACCCTAATCTGGGTGTAGGTGAGGAGAATAACTGTGACTGGCGCCCGCGGGAAAGACGCGAAAAAGATCTCTGCGTCGATGTGTAGTCCCAGAGTGTTCCCGTTTAAAAAAAAACGAGTTTTATATCATCATATTGGCTCCTTGTCGAAAGTTTTTAGTGGGGCATTGGCGAATATTTTCATTGTAAACCGCTGTGTGTTTTTTTCTTTTTCGGTTCTTTAAGTGTCGCTTAGAATATCGTGTCTGAAGCGCCCGCGTGGGCGGAGCTGAATTAGCACCCCGGTGCTGACTCTCCGTTCCAGGAAGCAAACGTCACTCGTTATCTTTGTTGTGGCTCGGTTGTATTGTGCAGTGAGCGACTTGAGATTTGGGGGGGGGGCTTAGAAATCCTAAAATGAGCCAGCTTTATGATATGTTTGCGAATGAGACGGCATACTTGATCTTATTTAGGTAATGGACCTGCCATTATTTTCTCTGTAAATCTGAGCGCTTCTTATGTACTTATCTCAGACTGGGACATCAGGTAAACATACATACTGTTGCGTTGCTGTCTTTATTGTTGCATCCCTTTGACCCCGCCTCCAACCCCAGAAAGCTCATTTGCAGGATGATGTCATTTTTTTTAATGGACTTGGCTGATTTCATTAACCTCACATCTGACAGCTGCCTTTTCAAATGGGCTTATTGTTTTGGGGGGGATAGAGGTGACAGGGACTAAGAATGTGCCTAAAAAAAGAATCAGGAAACATTAATTGCTATTGGAAGAAAAAAAAGTCCATCATAGTTTTAGATTCTGATGCACAAACAAGCGAACTCTTTACAGTTGAGTTGTGGGACAGATTTCTGTGACTATAGAAATTTTCTGAAACTGCTCCTGAGAGGTTTTGATTCAAACTGCCTGCTTGCGCAGCATCAGAAGGCATTGTAGCACGATGTTGGGGGAATAAAGGCAGCCAGGCCTCAGGCGGCTGGGAAACGCTCTGTCAGCATTAGGCGTGGGACTCTTTTAGCTGGGGGGGTCAGGGAGTACAGTCAGGTCAGCCCTGGGGTAATTCAGTAAAGGTTGTTTAATCCTTAAATCAAACAGTCATAGTTTAATTTTAAAGGATATTTTCTAAACATGTTGTCTTTATTTCTATTATTTATTTTTTTTAGAACGTTACCCTTGAGTCCTTAAATCTTTTATTTTACATTTGTTTAATGTATTTTTGTCGCAGTCCTCTGTGTGTGAGAAGATCATGGAGCTGCTGGGGCAGAACAAGATCGACCACCACCAGCGGCAGGTGGCGATCCTTAGCCAGGACAGCTTCTACAAGGTGCTGACTCCAGAGCAGAAAGCCAAGGCGCTAAAGGGCCAGTTCAACTTTGACCATCCAGGTATAATTGCAATTAAATTACTGCGTCTTTTATGTGTGTAGATATTTATTTATTTATTTATCTATTTAAGTGCACAAGTGGGTGTGCTGCATGTGTCTCGGTGGCTGATGCGGTTTTCCTTGCAGCCAATGCGACAGTGATTATTTTCTCTTGCAGAAGAGCTGCTCCCATATTTGGATTCAGACTTGGAACGCTAGTGCTTCGGCTTCCTCCCTTTTTTTTCCCTTTTAAATCCTCTGACACAGCTGTTTGAGGACTCAGTCTGAACCCCGCACCTGTTATGCGAAAGGGATTCCTCGGTTACCGAGCGTGTGCAGTATAGGCCACACGTGCCCGTGGTTGCACGCCAGGCCCCCCGTTTAACACGATGCCCCATAAAGATTGCAGCTGAGCACGTGGTTTTTTTTCCTCGTTCCCCAGATGCCTTTGACAGCGAGCTGATCATGCAGACGCTGCGGCAGATTCTGCAGGGGGAGACCGTGCAGATCCCAGTCTACGACTTTGTCACTCATTCCAGGTGAGCCCCCACTCGTTGTTTTACAACTATTTATGCGCGTCGTTGTGGGATGTGAAGCTGACGTAAAGTTCCACATGCTAAGAAAAGCTCCTGAAGACATGTGCTTTTCTACACTCTGTCAAAATTGCAGTCACTCACAGAGAAGAGGGAACTTTTCTGTGTTGTTCCAGGAAAGAGGAGTTTGTTACGGTCTATCCAGCCGATGTGGTCCTGTTCGAAGGCATCCTCATGTTCTACTCGCAGGAAATCAGAGATCTGTTCCAGATGAAGCTGTTTGTCGACACAGACCCCGACACACGGCTCTCGCGTCGAGGTGTTTAGCAAAAGGGGGGGGAAAACGCCCACAGCTTCAGTAACAATTGGCACTTAGCGAGCTAAAACTCAAGTTGACTGTAAGCTGTCACATTGCCGCAAAACTTTGGCAACAAATAACGTGGGCTTTTCTTTAACATTTTTTTTTTTCTTGCCATGCATATATTATCCTAAATGTTTATTTCTTATCTTCTTTGTTGCAGTTCTGAGAGACATCGGTGAGCGGGGCAGAGAGCTGGAGCAGGTGCTGGCTCAGTACATCACCTTTGTGAAACCAGCCTTCGAGGAGTTCTGTTTACCAGTAAGTGATGAACACAACTCTTACCGCAGAATGCCATCGCCCAGCTTCTGAGGTCTACTAATGTATTGGCTCAGAATTAAATGCCTGTAAAGGTAACATGGCTGCTGTTGTAAAAATTGCCCACCAGAGGGCGGTGTTCTTTGGGTTTTTGTTTAGTAAGTAGAGCTGTGCCTTGGTTTTTGTCTTTAAAATATCTCATTACTCCAACCTTTAATTTCTACTAGACGAAGAAGTATGCAGATGTGATTATTCCACGAGGAGCCGACAACATGGGTAAGGTCCGAGTGTTTACTGTGGAAACAGAACTTTCGCTTGTGTTGGGCAAGCTCTGCCGCATGACTCTTGAGGCAAGAGTAAACATCCTCCTGCTTACTTCCTGTTGTAGTATTGACGATTGGGATTAAGCACAAACAGACTTTCCAAACGCCAGTATTCCGGGTCATTCTGATCTCTGAAATTATTCTTGGATAATAAGCCAGCTATGGAATTTTTCAGTGACGGTTTATTAATCGTAACAAATTCAGGCCAAATTACAACTATTATTCAATCTTAAAGGCATTAATGTTTCGTTTTTTATGTGGGAAAAAGAAGAGTAGCCTGTTCAAGTACATTTTTGTTGCACTTTAAGCCTTTCGGTAACTTATCTCTTGTTTCCAACAGTGGCCATCAACTTGATAGTGCAACACATCCAAGACATTCTGAACGGCGGCCTAAGCAAGCGCCACAGCGGCTGCATGAACGGCCACAGCACTCCGCGGCAGCGGCGGACCTCCGAGTCCAGCAGCCGGCCTCATTGACCTCGTCACACCTCTCTTCGCGGAGAGGGGTGTGCGGTTTGTGCTGTAAATAGGGAATGCTGGCATCACTGTATTTAAAAGATAGCGAGGAAGAGGAAGGAAACTTAATGGAAATGCCTTGTATTAATATGACTACTCTCGTCATCAGTTACTTTGATTGTAAATGTTGAACTTGTATTTAGTTTTTTTTTTTTTTTTTTCCGTCAGAGAGGGGAAAAGGAAGGGTCTTACATGAGACCGTGGATAGTCTGGTCCCATGCGTTTTCCTCCCAGATCTTTTTTTTTTTGTTTTGTTTTTATGTATCCCCCTGCTGCTCCGCTGAACTTCTTGCCAATATGAATAAAGGAGGGGAAACACCTTTTTATTTTCTTATGTCTGATAAAACTTGAACCCCTAATTGCGGGGGCACCTCCAAACTAAAAGAATTTGAATCAAAAACATTGTGAAAACCGGGATTGCACTCTGTTCTGACAATCTTGATAGTGTTTCCCATCAGTCTGTTAAGTGTTTTTGAGTTTACCCGATGTTTTGTTAGACTATGGGCCGATGGGCCACTCGAAGTCCACTTCAAATTCCTTGTGCATCTTTAGAAGAAGACACCAGAGTTTGTCAATACAGGTTATCAGATTTCCACGTGATCAGTGACTGTCGAGGCGTTGGGGTTCAGTCAGCCTTTAGAATTGGTACTTGATTTGGCTATCCCTTCTGGATGATTGATATCCAAGTTGAATGATTAAAAATCCTTTACATACTCATCTTTGATATATTTTTCTTTAACTTGTCGCTATATTACATCTCCAATCCCCGATTTAGACGCTAGCACCCACATAGCCAAATCTAACCTGTCAAGATTGTGTATACATGCTCAGGTAAAAGAAATACCATTCACTTAAATCCAGAAAAAAGTGTTACAAGGGTGTTTGACGCCACAGCAATAGCATTCATTCCAGGTGTGTGGCAGTTCTCCACCAAGACCCACCATAATGCCTCAGTGACGTTGCCTCAGGTTCACTTGTACAGTAAGTATCCACACCAGTGACTGGACTCTCCTAAAGAGGTTCTAATGAATGAAAAATGGATTGATTTTGTATGGCATATGTTGTATCTGTTCTGTAGAGTGCAATTGAATGAATGATTTGTACTGTAAGATTTGTACTGTATGGCTGTGGATTGGGAGTTGCAAATTGCCAATAAATGACGCTGACAATGTATTTTTCTTTGAGTGGTCATTTGTTCGAGAGTGGGTGCGTTATATGTTTATCCACTAGAGGGAAGCACCATCAAGGTGGTATAATATTAATCATAGTCATATATACATATGTAGACATATGCATATATGTCTATGATATTAATATTAAATGTTGACTTAGACGTCAACATTTCGCGTTGTGGTCAGCCAAAAAAAGTCAAGACGTTTTCGTCTTCGTTATCGTGGCAAACAAACACATTTATCATTTTTTCCCCCGTAATTTTGCGCGGTTTCACAACCATTTGAATTTTTATTTAAACTATCTGCAAATAGTTCCAGTGAGTGTCCTGTCTTTAAACTTCAGTTTTTGTCATTTGCGTTGATACTCAACGACAAACACCCCACAGATACATTTTCCAGAAAGTGTATTCAGAGAGTGTGTTCAGAAAATGGAATTTTCGAGGAATTGTGAACGCACCAGCCATTCTGACCGGAGTAGGAGCGTCAACATGGTGGTAAGTATAGCTGCTCACTACAGCATGGCTGTGCTAAACGGTACAGTTGTATTATTTATTCAAAAACTTTAATCTTTGTCCGGCAGAAATTCGGTCTCCAGTTTAAGGCCACCCTGGAGAATGTCACCAACGTGAGACCACTGGGCGACGACTTCCGCTGGTTCTTAAAGGTACTATTCCCTTGAAGCTAACATGCTAACACCCCACTTTTAAACATTACCATTATGAATCAGTTTTCTGTCCGCGTTCGATAATGCTCTGAATTTGGCCAAATACGCTGCCGAACGTGCCCCTCTCCGACAAATAACACAAAAAACGTAGACAGAGACGTTTACATTGATACAGCCTATCCATTTTCATTGGTCATAGATTTTTCTGGACCTCCCTCGCTGGCTTTGTCACAGCCAAATATATTGTCATTTAAAAACAAATGCCACGGTCCATATTACCGTTTTGTTTGGCTGACAGTTGTTTGTTTTGCCCCCTCGAATAGCTGAAGTGTGGAAACTGCGGCGAGATCCCGGATAAATGGCAGTATGTGACGCTGGTGGTGAGTCTTTTTTTCAGTCCTTTTGCTTTGGTAGTTAAATGGAATCCACCATATTCTGAGGTCCTTGTTGGACAGGAGAGTGTTCCCCTGAAGGGAGGCAGAGGAAGTGCCAGCATGGTGCAGAAGTGTAAACTTTGTGCCAGGGAGAACTCAATTGGTATGTCATTTGATTTTTTCTGTTATTTTTTGCTTTGCATTCAAAATCACTTGATTAATCAATGGTCTTTTTCATTTTTCAGACATCCTGAAAGAAACCATTACGCCTTATAATGTAAGATGACAACATTAGAGTGTTTATCATCTTAATTTGGCTCATTGTGGCGATGTCAAATGCATCAACCAGCAACAAAATTGTTTAGAAGATTATATTATATCTTTGTTGTTTTGTCTGTGTTTTCCGAAAACGTTTACCTGATTTTCGTTGTGAAATTAGATTGTTGTCGGTTTGATCTGCTTTTTATTTACGGCCTTGTGTGTGTCTTTGTGTTCTTCTGGCATGAAGGCGGCTGACAACGAAACCTTCAAGACAATGGTGCAGTTTGAGTGCCGAGGCATGGAGCCTGTTGACTTCCAGCCACAGGTAAGATTAAAAAAAAACTAAGAAACAAGCTTTTTTTAAAAAGTAAAGCATTGTTATTTTAGACACAGCCCGTACAGTCAAACAATAGTGATAAGAGGTTTATATTTCACACACATTGAAATGATATATAATTAGATTTTCTTAGTAGCTTACTTTTCTCCAATCTTAGAATATAAAAGAGTTCAAATCCAGGTTAATTTTTATCCAGGTTAATTTATGCAGGTAAATTACATAAAACTTCCAGATACCTTGTGTATTAATTGATGCATTTATGTTTGGCTCATTTTGAGTCAAAGTATTGATAATAAAGATTAGTTGTTTTTTTTTAAGGTATTTC
The DNA here is from genome assembly GCA_013363375.1 of Menidia beryllina. Taxonomy (NCBI): domain Eukaryota; kingdom Metazoa; phylum Chordata; class Actinopteri; order Atheriniformes; family Atherinopsidae; genus Menidia; species Menidia beryllina. Next base: position 139,919 of record JABUIW010000171.1, on the reverse strand, counting down.
TACAGAGGGTGTACAAAACTACAACCCTGAATTTAGACCTCGAGGTCTAAACGTACTAAAGGAAAATTCAGCAGCAAACAAGAACACAAAATGTTATCCAAACATACTGACGCGTTCACTGTCCGTCAGTTTTGCGTTCCCTAAACAGCAGATTAGGGCATTTTTCTCACCTTTGTTTCTCATGCGTGTCTTTTAGATGTCCAGATCTTGCCGTCCAGATGGAAAGTCAGCCATGTTTATGTGTTTTGTTTTTTTTCGGTTTAATTTCTACTTCCAACTCCAGTAGGAATAAAAACAGCGATAGATTTTCCTTTTCCTGTGGAAGCCTTTTTTAGTAGCAGCATAAAATCAGTGAAAGACTTAAAGTTAAGACTTAAAGACTGTTTATGATGTTTTAATACCCAAACTTTCTAAGATGTTTCTACAGAATATACATCATGAATGCAAATTGAACACATACAGTAGACCCAGAAGTTGGATGATGAAATATGAAACGTGTTTTAGTAAAATAGGTTTTTATTGACATTTTATCAGTCAAAATCAGTCAAACTACTGAGCTGTGCCTGTACTCAGCACACATGATGTGCATGCGAACATCCTTTGCTTTTTTTATTTTTCTATAGAAATAAAATGAACCCTGGTTACACCTTGCTCAGACAAGTTGACTTGGATCAAATACCTTAAATCAGATTGATTGAGTTAAAGGCGTTTTACAAACCTGTCACTAGCATCACATTTTACAAGTTTACATTTTTTTTAGAAAAAAAAAGCATTATGTCATATTTAAGTGCTTTTGCCCAGATAACGTTTGAAAACCCCATCGTGGTTCATTTGGTCTTCCAGGCTGGCTTCGCCGCAGAGGGAGCAGAGTCTGGAACGCAGTTTCCTGAGGTCAACCTGTTAGAGAAAGTAAGCATGGCGGGAAAAGCTTGCTCGCCACATTATTGTGAACAGATTGGGCCTTTTTTAAGGCTTTGTGAGACGTTCATCCCCTTCACATTCATGTTGTTTATGGGACCGGCCGTCGACCAGATTTAACCCTCGTCTCAACCCTTCCAGGACTGGACGGACTACGACGAGAAAGTCAAAGAGTCGGTAGGCATCTACGAGGTCACCAGCAAGTTCATCAAGTGCTGATGTTGTTCTGTGACGAGCGATGGAGGTGGCTGAGTGGAGCACGACAGCCAAACCCCCCTGGTCCGGTTTCCCGATGAGCCAGTGGTGAAAGGTGTGGATTACTGCGACGGGAGGCCCTTTCAGATCTCATGGACTGATTGAAATGTTCAGTACAAAAGGATTTTTTTTTATTGCATCAATAAAAGTGAAGGATGAACATTTCAAATGAATGTTGTTTTTTTTGTCATTTTGGTTTTGTAGTCCACTAAATAGAGACCAAATCAAAAGGAATATGAAGTCACTGCATTAAGGTCTTCATGGCAATATTTCCAGTCAAAAATAAACGTTGAATATATTTAATAAAATATTAGTCAATATGAGCTCACAGGGGTATTTGGTTGTCTTTAAAGAAGTTTTTAAAGGTCAAAGTTTAACTTTGAAGATGCATTTACGTGGTAGTGTACTATACTTTGATTAATCCTTTCTTTAGCCCACTGTACCTTATGTTCAAGGGGATACAATGGGATAGCAAATCTTTTTTTTTAAATGAGGAAATCTAAAGAGGAATATAGTTAATAAGCCAATTTAAGAGCTGCACATAATAGTAATTCCATGGGTAGAGAAATGCTGGAATGGGGCTGTTAATAAAGGTTTTCAAAGGCTCCAGTCTAAGTTACTGGATACTTTAGTAAACACGACAGCATGAGATGTCTCACCCGGCTCCCTTTCCGAAGCACCACATTTCTATTCTGTCTTGTGTTGGACAGATTTATCTGCTTTAGTGGAAAAAAAAAACGGCTCACCACGAATTATATGAAAAATAAAGGTTTTTAGTCATCTTTGTGCAAACACCCTGTAATCTAAAGTGAATATCACGCGATAAGTCGGAATAGGTCAAGACAGAAAATACTAAGTCCCGTTTGTGCTGCGCTCTGAACAATTGGCACACTTCTGTTCACCTTAGAGGTAAAAATGAACACCAGGCTTACTGACCACCCGAGTGTCCGAAACACGACTGCTTTGGAAAACTCACGAATAAATTAGCACGCTTCGCACTCGGTCTGTGTTTTTGCAAACAGTGCCGCATCGTCCCAAACATAGACGATCTTCGCCACGGGGGCTGGTCTCTGTGTGTTGTAGGGGAGCTTCTCTCTCTGGTTCTGCATCATCACGGAGGCCAACGGGAGGCAAGCAGCCATGGCACCTGGAAAGAAGAACAGAGTATTTGTCATTGGTGTCGGCATGACGAAGGTATTAGCCCTGTACATGATTTATGCGTCCGTCTCACATAGGAAACATTTATTACTGGCCTTCCGTTGCGGGGTTTGGAAGCTAGCTTAGGTGGCTATCTCAAGACTGTGGTGTTGCAACGCTGGTCCCTGAAAAAGTTGTGTTATTGTATTTACCAGGCCTTTTGACAGTTACACAATAGCTTACAGTGTGCGGCACCGTAAGAGTTTACTTCGTGGACTTCAACTCCTGTTACGTAAACGGCCCTTAAAATGTCTCAATGACAGTTCACATCGAAACAACACAGTTAGCTTAAATCAAGTCAAACAGATAGTATGTCTTTTTTAATTTGAAAATGTAGTCAATGATATGCCTGAATGACGGACACTCTTTGGGACTTATTCCAAAGTTCGTTGACCATAGGTCATGGTCAACAGAGTTACGAAGTGGGTCAAAGGTTCTGGATATCAGGCGGCCGCTTATGGGAATTTCACCACCAGAATTCGACCGGTTTCAGCTTTAGCAAAGACTTTCCAGGCTTTCTAGATTGTTCTGTCTGAATGCAAATCTTAGTAACCCAAAAACAAATGCGAAGCACCGGCTTTCAACAACCTCTGAAACGCCACATTCGGACTACATTCATTTAAGTATTCATTTAGTAGAAAAAAAAGAAAAAAAAAAGGCAAACGTAGCGATGACCTAAAAGAATTTCTTAAAAGTTCACTATTTGGGTTTTTCTTTTCTTTTCTTTTCTTTTTTTTTTAGGTGAATTAGATGCAAAAAATTTAATCTGAACCCAAAAAATGTTTGAAAAATAAAAAGCTAGATTGTCTGACCCATTTTTATAGCTTTGATTTTTGGGTTGGGAGGTACCGGGTTAGAGTTAGGGTAGGATACATGCTCTATGAAGAGCTGGGTCCTCAAGAGTTTCTTGAAGATAGATGGAAATGGAAGTGAAGTGGACTAGGATAGAGACTTGTAGTCAGACTATGTCTTCAGCTCTAAGATGATTCCTAACTGTTTATAGTCACCAGATCTTATGCATAATCACAACAGGAGAGCTTGACTGGTAAAACATAGCACTTTCTGAGCCTTTGCAGAAAACAAAGTGTTCAATACTAAACAACGAAATATTATAATACTTATAATACTTTGCAAGTGAGATCACATAGGCAATGGCACATTCTTCAATTGGGCTAAATTTTTTTTATTCTTTGTGTTTGACTGCAGTTTGACAAGCCGGGAGCCAGAGACGATTATGACTACCCTGATATGGCCAAAGAAGCAGGTGCCCATCTGTATACGATTCTGGATGCTGCTCAGAAGCTGAAATGACAGCGAACAGTGTGAATATTTTAGCATGTGACGTAATTTAAACTGTAACAATGCTCTTTTTCTGCATGTGGACATTTTGTCTTAGGCGTAAATGCTCTAGAAGATGCAGGAATCCCATATTCAGCCATTGAGCAAGCCTGTGTGGGATATGTCTATGGTAAGACCTACAATGAAACCCGATGGCTGTACATTGCGGTCGCACATTTGAAGGCATATATCTAACTTGAGGTTACCATCCAGTATCCCATCAAAATGTGCCTATGTGGTAGCTTACAGAGCTTACATTTGATGTCATTACAGTAATGATAAGAAAAAGGGTACATCTGAAACAAGCATGCTGTGCCCTGCTGTTTCAGGGGACTCCACGTGTGGACAGAGGGCCATTTACCACAGTCTGGGTCTGACCGGGATCCCCATCATCAATGTGAACAACAACTGCTCCACAGGCTCCACGGCCCTCTTCATGGCCCGTCAGCTGATCCAGGGAGGTGAGTCCAGCAGGAATATGACGTTCACACATATAAAAACACAGGCTCAAACACAGAACACTGGCTTAGTCTTCCCCGTTAGATAAAAAAAAAAAAAAAGATTGGAAATAAGTACGACTAAAATGAAAACAGCAGCAAAACCTGCCAGTTTTGTTTTTATACTGAAAATGTGTTTTAGTAAGATCTCTCTTGGTGTTTTGCAGGTGTTTCTGACTGTGTTCTTGCCCTTGGTTTTGAAAAGATGGAGAGGGGCTCTTTATCTTCCAAGGTATTCTTCTAAATGTTGTAGCGGGTGAAGAGAAGGTTACTCCACTTCCACTTCTTTTTTAGTTCTTAAACTGATTTCCACAGCTAATGTAAAATCTAAAAAAAGTTCAGGGGAAGATTTTTGACTGAGGAGCAGCTCTTAGAATGTTCAAGGTAAGGCTTGTAGAATTGAACTTTTTAAACTATTCAAGTAATCCTTGCGTTTAATTTACGATAGCTTGCAAAATCTTTCACATTTATAAATGAAACACTTTTTTATGTAAAGTCAACCTTCATCCCTCACTTTAGAGGACACGAGCTGGTAGATGGAGGCGGGTTCGAAAATGAATGAAGGGAGAGCAATGAGCGGGACCGAATGATGGAAAGAAAGTGAAAATAAAACAAAAAAATAGTCCAGTTCTTACCACCGTTTGATAAAAACACACTCACAAACATCAGCCGCAGCAAACAAAACAGATCACATGTGTCTGGAAACTGCAATGAGCATCGTAATGAACATCTGCTGTCCTTTTCTAATCCTTATCGCCTTTTTTTATTTCCTTTACAATCCAAAGTCCCTGAAACGAGTTTGAAAAGTTTGCTCTCGTAGAAAATCTGAGATTTAATGCTGAAGTGCCCAAGCAGTGGCCCTCGCTCTTTTTTTATTTTTTACCAGTTAAAGCTCCTTTGTTTTTAGTTCATGGATCGGACCAATCCCATGGACAAGCACATGGAGGTGATGATCAACCGCTACGGGATGGCGGCGGCGCCGGCGGCACCGCAGATGTTTGGCAACGCCGGCAGGGAGCACATGGAGAAATATGGTACTACTAACAGGGGTCGGGGGGGGTGGGGGGTGTTCCACAGCAAGACAGTATTTCCCCAGGAGCCTTAAAACTTGTAAGCTAAACTTGTTATGACAAGTAAAATCTGTCTTTGACAAACAGGTGCTAACATGACTGTAAAAACAGTACAGACTCTCAGACAAAGCTGAACCAAATTATACATAAATACACTATTTTTGTCTGGCGTAGAGGCTCCCAAACCAAAATGATTGCCTCTTGATTTCATTCCTCGACCCAGGTGAAACACTGAAGAAGTCATGGGTTTATACTCCCATCAACTTGTGTTTGTTAATGGATCTGATTTTGTGTGTTTGCTCGCACCTCTTTTAGGCACGAAACCAGAGCACTTTGCCAAGATTGCCTGGAAAAACCACAAGCATTCGACCAATAACCCGTAAGACAGAGTGCAAACTGACGCTTGTGTGTTTGTGTTTGATGTTTGCGGTTGAGCGTGTGTGTTTGCATCATTTGCGCAGGTACTCCCAGTTCCAGGATGAATACAGCTTAGAGCAGGTTATGAAATCCAGGAAGGTGTTTGACTACCTTACTCTCCTGCAATGCTGGTAAGAATCTGAACCTGGAAAAGTAATTATCAAGTGGGAGTTGCAGACATACTGAAATGCTTTTGTCCCAATCTGCGTCGTTTCACAAGCCCGACTTCAGATGGCGCTGGAGCAGCAGTTTTGGCCAGCGAGGCCTTTGTCAGGAAGCACCATCTGGAAAACCAGGCAGTGGAGATTGTGGCTCAGGAGATGGTCACAGACCTGGCTTCCACATTTGAAGAAAACAGCTGCATCAAGATGGTAAGGCGCGAGAGCTTCTCCTCCACTTTGGAATTTTCGTACTCCTCAGATCGAGATTCCATAGCTCAACAACCCGGAAATGAATTGTCCCCCCCCGATGTTCAGGTCGGGTACGACATGTCTCGGACGGCGGCTAAAAAGTGCTTTGAGGCGGCGGGCCTGAAGCCGAGTGACGTCGACGTGGTGGAGCTGCACGACTGCTTCTCGGCCAATGAGCTCATCACTTATGAGGCTTTGGGATTGTGTGGGGAGGGTAAGACTGAAGGGCGAGACTTTGCCATTGCATTTTTTTGTTTGTTTTTGCCAGATTTTAAATGGACATGAATCCAATTCAAATTGGTTCAAGTTGTGCCACTTCACAAGTATACCCCCTAGGAATAAAAAAAATCCAGTCCAATTTAAGCCATTTAGAATCAAATGAATTTTTCAAACTTTCACGTCTAGCTCATTAGATTTCAAACATATCCTATTCATACAGAGACAATCAAGAAAGCTTTCTGAGCTAATGAAAACAGCAGATTGCACAGAATCCAATCCTCCATCCTAAAAGACCTCTGGATTGACAAGAGTCAGGGAGACTGACAGTCTGGAACAGCTGGAGTTTCGAGAGGACAGGAAACCGGGTCAACGATCACCACACCAGCAGCTCAGGATACGCGAAGAGATGGGGAAACATAAGATAATTATTACAACGTCACATGTATACGCAGAAAAAATGGGGAACAACGAAAAACGGAAAGAACAAAGGTGAATGACAGGAGGTCCCCCAGCCGTCTCAGCCTAAAGCAGCAGGACTATGGGATGTTTCAGGGTCACCTTAGCCACCTCCTAACCAAAAGCTTCATCAAAAAGGAAAGTTTGAAGCCCGATCCTAAAGTTAGAGAGGTTGTCTGCATCTCAGACAGGTACTGGTTGCTGATTCCACAGAGAGCAGCCTCATAACCAAAGGCTCTGCCCCCGATTTTTCTTTTCGAAACTCCAGGAGCCACAAGTAGCAATCTGAGAGCAAAGTTCTCTTAGGGGAAGATATCTAATTATGAGGCATTTGAGATATGATGGAGCTTGCCCACTCATAGCTTTAAATGTGAGGAGCAAAGTTGTGAATTCTATTCTGAATTTAACAGGAAGCCGTTGAAGAAAAGCCAAAACTGGAGAGACATAATCTCCGTGGCTGGTTCTCATCAGAACTGTGGCTGCAGCTTGAGAATTTTGAGATTTTCTTTTTTTCTTTTTTGTACAGCCAAATAATGACTAATTGTTGTGGTCCAAGATTGAAGTAATGATACAGTTGTGAGAACATTTTGGCAAAATCATGAAGATAAGCCTGATTTATACGTGAGATCCTGGTCAAATGAAATACAACCCGAAATAACAATGTAACTAAACATGCTACCCCATGTGAAAACATGTATGAGTAAAGACTTTTTAATTGATCTTACTAGTGATAGGATTTAAATAGGAACGTAAGTCATAAATAAAACAGTTAAATGATAACGTAAAGCTTTAAATACATTTTTAAAATCTCAGACAGTTTGATAGTGTCACTTGGTGCTGGATGCTTCATACAGCTGCTCTAACAAGGAAAGCCACTCTTTTCCAGCATACTTGAACAACCAAAATTTTCCATAGATACATTTTGACGCCATTTTTCCGAGTTTGCATCACAACAAGGTTGCTACGGCCCCTGGATGGCGCTCTAGTTTTAGGCATGCTGCATTCTGCTCGTCGCACGTTCAGCTGGCGGATCTGATCATTTATAGTCATTTCCTGTTTTATTTTTTTTCTGCATTTCCAGGTAAAGCCGGGGAGCTGATTGACAGAGGGGACAACACGTATGGAGGCAAGTTTGTGGTTAACCCGAGTGGGGGTCTCATCTCTAAAGGACATCCTCTGGGAGCCACAGGTACGCACATCTTGGGACTTAGACTTTTTATCTGGAAAACAAAGGTATGTTAGGACCCATACTGTGGGGAGTGCTTTGAAGTCTTTGGGGAAATGTCATCTACAGCTAGTCTCTGTCCATTAGTAACCTCAGGTTTAGGACGCCTGCTGGTGAAAACGTGGTTCTCTCGTACTTATGTCGTCCAGGATTCCAAGTAAACCCGCGAACTGATGAAATTCTCTCCTTTTCATCGCTCACCGTGTTCCATCTTTACAGCCAGAACAGCAGCTCCCTCCGAAAGGCTGAGCTCTTCACCCTGTTTTCTAAGGCTGAGTCAAGCCAGTATTCTTTGCTTCTATAGGTAATTGGGTAATTGGGTAGTGAATAAGTAAAAGATGAATGAATAGATAAGTACAGGTCACTGCTCTACCTGAATTAGTGCAGAGTTTTTACGTCCAGGTTGAACCTGTGATAAATCTGGCTCTTACTGCCTGTCTGCCCGCTCTTGAAGTTTCCTCTGTGCACTCTTGGTGGCGTGCGTCTCCCACCGACGGCCATCTGCGCCGGAACAGCACCGAATTGATGCTAAGGCCGCATGTGAGGGGCAGCTGGCCGGGAGTCTGGCAAGCTTCCCCTGTAATCTCTTCCCGTTTTATGTCAGTGAGGACAAGCAAAACGTGCTCCCAGCTCACCCAACCTCTGTAACAGCAGCCTTTATCTTCTCCATACACAAGCCGCCTCGGATTCACTGATATTTTCTATAGGTTTTCTTATATTTTGCCTTCCTTCCTGTCTTCTTGTTACCACTCTGACTTTTTATAATCTCAAATATCAGTCAGTTGTTGTTATTCCATTTCTCTGCTACGTACTGGTCTTGTTAACACTCGCCAGCATGTGAGCTCTGATCTCTTCCTGGACTAATGTTTTGAATGGAGATATTGACAGATGTCATCCGAGGACCCGATGTGAAAGGAATCAAAGACATTTTAAATGTGTTGTTATTCATTTGTCTTTATCAAATTGTCTAGGGTTTCTGTTGGCTCACACCTTGAGCTGAATTAGTCTTAAAAATGAATGTGTTAAGAAGACCTCTTTTCATTGTTTGTTACTTTGAAGACCATTTTAGGGAGCAATTTGGTGCGGTGGGTTTGTAAATTTTTCTGAATCTCCATTAGGCTGTAGCACACGTCATTAACACTGACCTGGTGTCACAGACAAAAGCACACCTCTGTGAAGGGCAACGCAGCCGTCCAGGCTAAAAAGGACAGGAACAGCTTGAGGTGACCTGAAAATAACCCAAGATCCTCAGATCACAGCCCCATCACTTCTGCTGAAATTGGCCATAAGAAAAAACGAGTTGCCCCCAAAGCAACAGCTGCAGAATTGTTAAAGGTGCACCAGCCCTCTGTCCTAGAGTCTGTTAGCTTATCGGGATAATGGAGAAACGCAGAAGCTCATTAAGCAGATGGGATGAAATGCTTAGCAATGACATTAGCGCAGGAGCTGTCGCAGGTGAGATTACAGAGCAAGTTGTCAGATTAGGTTGAGTTATGGCACCTGTTTTAGACAGCCCTTTGTTTTTAACCTGTGCAGAATTATCTGGGGTGTAAAGCATGCTTCTTATGGGGTTGCTAAACTATATCCTGTCCAATTGTTGCATTAGAAAAATCCCCCCGAAAAACAGCTTTCTTTGATGTGCGTTTCCTCCCTTTTTGTTGCAGTAGTTTTCAGTCTGTTTGTCTTTCAAAACAAGTTTTTTTTCCTCTCTCTTTCCCCAGGTTTTACAGTTTAAATCAATCCGCATTGTAAAACCCCATAAATCCCAGCTTATAAAAGAAGAGCATGATTATAACGTTGGCCGTTTTTTTTTTGTTTTTGCTTTTTTTCCTTCAGCCGTCTCATGATTAACTGAGGTGGAGTTTCTTTGATGAGTTCTGCCTCTCCCGATAGATATTGCCTGATTTCCCGCACCACCCTTGCTGCCGCCCGTCTGACACACCCCTCCATCCATGCGTCTACTCCCCACAGGTCTGGCTCAGTGCGCCGAGCTCTGCTGGCAGCTCCGAGGTCAGGCGGGGCGGAGGCAGGTTCCCGGGGCCAAAGTGGCCTTGCAGCACAACATCGGCCTGGGAGGAGCCGTGGTTGTTGCACTCTACAAGATGGGTTTCCCCCAGGAGGCGAGGTGAGGGGGAAGTCGTTGACACACTGGGTCGCAGTTGATTTGTAATCACTGTCTTAAAGCGCCGGATTCAGCCTGATATAGCAGCCATCATTTGTGATGTGATTCCAAAAGGAAAGCTCTGCTATGTAGCCTAGACTTTTCTTTTTTTCTTGTTCGAGGTTTCATCTGGTTTCATGAGATGGAAGTAAAGGTTCTCTATAATGCGCAGGTGTGCCCTCTGTCTGACCAAGGAGTGAATAGACCAAAAAGAGTGGTTATAAGTTAAAAGGTTAAATGTGGACGTATGTTTCTTTTTTTTTTTTTTTGCCCTGAATGGTTCTTTTTATACAAATGTTTTTTTTTTTTTCTTTTAAAGCTCGGCTTCATGAAGTTTCCAGAGGTGATTGAAATTTTCCCTTTATGCGCTTTAAACACCAAAAGTACATGTCATGAGTGGGTGGGGGCCAGAAAGGACGGGGAGCTGTTGCTGATAGAATAAAACAGAGAAAGAAGGTGTCTGTGTTAGTATAGTCTTGTCCAGATGAGATTCCATCAACAGACAGCATTTTAGCCAACTCGGGGCATCGCTCGCAGTTGTTAAAAAATAATTTTGTGTTATATTTAGGGGGGCCACAGCCGTAGGCAAGGCCCACCTATTACTCTTCGTCATATTTAGTATTTAACACCTGCTTTTGTAAGTGTTGTCCAAAAGCTCAATATTATTTAGTGTTTTTTTCTCTTCTTATTTTTCTAAAGTTTACTTTGTGTGCTTAGGTCTGTCGTAGGTGCAGCGGTTAGCAGCTCCAGCAACGAGCTGGAAGGGTTTAAGGCTTACCCCGTCTTTAAAGAGATTGAAAAACGTCTGCAGCAGGTAAAATGCCATCATCTAATTGACCCCTAATAATCATCCTTTAGCACTTAAAACCAGTCATTTGGGTCTTGATCTTATTAAAATCTGCATACGTCTAAATATGTTTAATTTTTATAAATGTAAACACAAGCCTGTAGAGTGAAAAGGCTCGTGCAAACCTATTATGCTCTCCAGAACATGTTTTCCTCTCGCAATCTGCAGAGACCACCACAGGTTAATTGTTTTTATTTTTAATTGGCTGTTTCAAGCATATGGTTTTCTGTCACGTCTGTGTTTCCCTGGTGAACACTCCCTCTCACACCCTGTGAGGCAGCGCTGCTGGTTTAATGTTAATTAACCTTAAATGTGAATAAATCACATGTTGAATTGATTGAATGACTAACTGTGAGACAAAAAAAACTGATCCTACACTAAAAATTCTCGCTTGTTCCATGTGGATGTCTTTAACACCGGTCGGACGGTGACTGCTGGTCATGGAAAAGTAAATTTTCCGCTTTTACATTCGAAGAGAAAATTAGAATGAAGCTGTGGTTAACCGAGGCTGCTTCCTGGACACAGTAATTCAAGCCTCCTGAAAGGTCGTTGTGTTTTTGGCACAAGCACTCCATCCGTAGTAGAAAGTTTCAACATTTGAACACCACTAGTTTAAGAACCACTTAGCTGCAACAGCTACAGCTGTGAAAGTAATCTTTTACCTTCCTCCTTGTCCCTCACGGCAGTCAGAGGTTAACCAGACAATTTTGTCTCCTCCAACACCCCTCATAGGCAGGTTGTTCTGTTGAGTGTCCCTAAAAGAAATGACATTCATTCCTTCCTGTGAATTCCTACTGTCCCTAATTTTAGGTGTTGCCGAACTGCAGCTGCAGAAGTCCGTTTGATCGTTTAGTTTTTTTTCTTTGCATTCACACAGGAAATGATTCAGAATGCCATCCATCCATCCATCCATCCATTATCAATACCGCTTATTCCCTGTTGGGGTCGCGGGGGGAACTGGAGCCTATCCCAGTGGTCAACGGGCGAGAGGCAGGGTACACCCTGGACAGTCCGCCAGTCCTGATTCAGAATGCTTTAATTAAAAATGCCTTTCCTTTGAGCAAATTACTATAATAAAGCGAATGTCATGACCTGAAGTTTATTCCCAGTAACAGTTAATGCTTCAGAATTGTGAGAGGCGCATGGCTGTAATTTCATATATTAATGTGGGCCAAGGTGGAAATGACTCACATACTGTGGTTTGAATGCATTAAGGAAAAATAAATGAAGTATTTGAAGTAGGTGGGCTTGAGCAGGGAACCTTGGTAAAGAGGGAGGTCAGTGAGTCTTGAGGAGCCGGGCTGTAAAGATCTGATCTACCCAAATACTAATGACGTGTGTTTGTTTTTCAAAGGATGGAGAGATACTCGTCAAGAAGATTGGTGGAGTGTTTGCTTTTAAAGTGAAGGACGGCCCTAATGGGAAAGAAACAACTTGGGTTGTCAATGTGAAAAATGGCAAAGGATCTGTCAACACGAACACAGGTATGTATCTGGTTGTTGTAGTAGAACAAATTGGTGTGATAATATAAGCCATTATTGTAGTTTGGATAGTATTTTCAACATTTTCCAACAGAGCATGTTTGTGGATCCTCCGAAAATAAGTGTCAGCGTAACCTAAATTATTTGGAGCTCCACAAGTAGTTTTATATTAAGTTACCATTGTTTAAGACCCATTAAGATGACAACAAATGGGTTTTTTGTTTCACATTTGTAGTCTTCTTTTTTTCTACAAGATTAGGAAATGAAGGCTCTCGTGGATAAAGACTATACCATAAGGTCCTTCAGAAAATTCTTTGTTTTTTTTGGAGCTGTTGTCATTCAAAGTTTTGGTTTCAGAACAAAATGTTCTCATTAATAACAGATTAAAGATAAAGAAATCTGTAGAGCAGAGAAAAAAAAAAAACGACACAAGGGCCATCAACTGAAACCAATCTGTCCGTTTTTGTGCCCCTCTCCTTTCTAATCCATTTAAATGCATATTTGACCATACATGCCCTCAGTTTTCACAAAGCGTTTTAAGCAGCCAAAGGAGAACCATGGAGAATATCATGGGAACGGTTCACGTAGTCCGTCACATATTAAACAACAAAATCCTGCTCAGTATTATCCCTTTTGACTTCATACCGGGTCAGTACTGCCTCAGTCACATACATAACCACGTAGCAGGGATCAGCTCATTCCAGATGCCTCTCGGTGTACCACTTTATGGCCTGGCTAAATGTTAAGCATTAGCCTAATTGCTGTAGGTTTCTGTAAATTGTGATTCACTAAATGACGCATCTTGCATATATCTTAAATAAATCTTTATTAATCCTCTAAGCAAGAATTGAATTGCACCGTGAACAATACGCAAGCAGAAATCTGAAAGAATTCAGCCTTCTACATAGTTTTTTTCCCTGGTTATTTAAGTAAATCTGACAAGGCCAAACCAACAAAACAAAAGCAATGGAGATTCCACAGTGTACAACATCTTACTGCTAAGATGATTTCTTAGGTTTAGCAAACCCTAACAGATATGTTATGTCTAAATGTATAGTTGGTCTGGTCTGCAGTTTTCTTGTGCTCCAGTCTTTTATTTTTTATTTGTTAGAACCAGCCTGCCATTTTGTGGGTGGAAGTCAACACACAACAATGAATAAAACCTTACACACGCTCATTCATAGCATGATATCATCTGAAGCTCAGCACACGCTCTCAGAGCGCCTTCAGCTAAGTGCCACCACCTCTTCCAAGTCTTTTTGATACCAGGTCACTGCTGATAATTGGGGTGTGAGGTGAGCAGTACCAGAGTGGAACATGTCTTATGGAGCATGAGCAGTGGAGGTTTGTGCACCTCTTGCATTTACAACAAAACCATCGGAAGTCTTCTTTTGGCAGGATGAGCACGTTTCCGCAGAAACAGACATCTAGAGCTTGTAATGAGTGTGTTGTGTGTTTGGTACCTGCCAACAATTGGGCTCATGATGTCAAAGGGTCCTGAGCAGGCGTAGAGTTTGTATACTGCATACTGTATACTGTGTATACTATACACTGATTCAGAAGAAGCACAGGTAAACTCGGAAACTTGGCAAACTCATCAGTTTGCGTCGGCGTGGACTCAATGGATCATCCAGAGACTTGCGAGAAGTCCTTTATTTTGAGATCGGCCTGCAATACAAAGGATTTAATGTGTGACGACGCATAGCCTATCGAGAGGGCACGCAAAAGCATCGCACAGGAAGGCAAAAGAAAAAAGTTGCCATGTTACCTCAAGGGCTCTGTACAATTGAGCTCTTTTGCTTATACAAACAATCCGAGGTCTGGAATTCCTGTGACGTCATTAAATCTGTCTAAATGCAAGTTCGTCATTATAAAGTGAATGTTTCCACTAAATGTGACTTGTTGACTTGTATGTTTGCATAATTTTTCTTAGATGAAAAGGCCGACTGCACCATCTCCATCGGCGATGAGGATCTACTGCAAGTGATGACCGGAAAATTGAACCCCCAAACGGTGTGTGTCGCCATCTATGAAATGGACGTTTGTTTTTAACTATGTGACTATGGCCGAATTTGATGTCTTTGTGAGTGGGTGGACGTCCCAGTCAATTTTTCTATGACGATTATTTTGGAATTTACAGGACATTTTCTTACAAGTGTAGGTTTTTGGTGCAGGGTTTAAAAATGCGTGTTATTCCAGTTCTGTGGCTGGCTCAGTTTTTTCCCGTCAACACTTGGGAGCAGCCTCAGACTCTCGGTTCTCCTTCTAAGTGCAGTTTTTCTAGTGCTCGACCCGATTTTACAACCGACATTCTGGCGTAAACGGGACGAGATTACACCAGTGCTTGTTTTGATAGAGCCAGGCATGTTTGAAAGCACATGCAATTCCCTGGATACATGCGGAAATGCCCACGGCAGACATAAACTGTTCCGGTGCGGGTTTTTGGGACAACGGACCCATCTGTTGTGACATGTGTCCAGCTAGTCTGTGTTTACCGCTTTGTTTTTCCCAGTGGCATTAAAAGTTGTGGAGGAATTCCGAAAGTGATAGGAAAATCGTACATGCAGACCTACATTAGGATAATTGAGTGTACGACCCCTACCCCCAGATATTCAGGGTGCAACTTCCCACAGTGATCAAATAATCGCTGAGGGGGACATTTTCCACATTGACTTCTTGTTCTCTGTCATTCCAGGCGTTCTTCTCAGGAAAGTTGAAGATTACTGGGAATATGGGCTTGGCCATGAAGCTGCAGGACCTCCAGGTTAAGCCGGACAAAGCCAAGCTGTGAGGCTTTGTGCTTAGGTTCTGTTCAGCTCAAAGGCAAATTGCCTGAAAGAACTAGACTTCTTCAGTTTAATTGTCGTCTTATTTACAAGTTAAAAAAATTCTTTAATGACTGACAGTGTGAAGTGATAGTCGAGAGGGATCCATTCCCAGCCGATACTTTTCATCATCCGAACACAAAGCTCATTTCTGTGTGGTATGACCTGAATTTCAAATGTTTGGCAATGAGATCCACAGCACACCATGTTTTTATTAATCATGCAGTCAGGGGACTAAATATGCCTCTTAATTTGTCCATAGAATTAAGCTGCTTCAGGTTTCTAGCTGTCTTGACCTTAATCTTTTTTTTTTTTTTTGATAAATCAATTTGCAAAGAATCTGTAAATTATAGAAACAATTTAGTTTTCTTCAATAAATAAATCTTTAACAACACAGCCCTCTGCGTTGGTCTTTCTTACTCTGTACCAGCCCATCAGTTCTCTGAGTAGGAAACTTCAAAATACACACAGTGTGCTGCTTAGGGTGACTGGAGACTGATCACAGAGTTTTTTAATGGTCGCTGAGTATTAATTGGGCTCCCTTATGTATTTCAACTGTTGAGCTGCTGCTATTTTTTCTCCTGTTTGTTCCCATCCGTCTTTATCTTTCAAGTGTAAAGACTGATAAAAGGGTGGCAGGTGCAGAGGGGAGGTGTCACGCCCCCCTTCAGCCATCACCGGGACCTTTCTGTGTGGAGTTTGAATGAGTCCTGTGTCTGTGTGGATTCTCTCCAGGTGCTCAGGCTTCCCCCCCCGCTGTCCAAAAACATGCTTGTTAGGTTAACTGGACACTCCAAATTGGCCCTAGGGGTGGATGTGAGTGTGTGTGGTTGTCTCTGTAAGGCGACCTGTACCCCACCTCACGCTTGTTGTGAGCTGGGAGAGGCTACTGCTCCCCCTGCGACCCCATTAGGAATAAGCAGTATAGAAAAATGGATGTAGATTTTTCTTAACCTCTTATGTTTTGTCTCTTTTGTCTCTTAATTGATATCCAATGAGCTGGTTTATAGCAGCTTACAACTTGTCTTTCTTTAAAGAAAGTAATTTGGACTTTTATCTTATGATTTTCAATATGCTAGTAATGAAACAGTGTTTTTTTAGCTGTAATTCATTTGTAAAGATAAATGCAATCGATGCCAATATATTAGACAACAGCAGATAAACAGATATTTAATGGAAAATATTTGAGAAATAACAGCTCAGCTTGTGTTGTATCGTCTCTTCTTTTAACAATGGTCCATTCACTTCTTCGTCATGTAATTTTGTTCATAATTCAGAAACTATTTTGAATTAAGTCTGCGTTTATCAGGGCGACATTAGCCAATTAGCCAGGAAAAGGACAACTTAGATAAAAATGATGTATTATCAAGCAGAACCAGTACAAAGTCTTCTTTGCAGGGAGTTTCAGCTGTCAGTTGAGTTGGCATTAGATAAGCAAACAGATTTTAGTGCAAAGTATCAGTGGAATATCCTACTTTCATTCTCATGCAGTGACTATCAAAACGTTTAAGATGGATAACGGAAGAACACAAAATGAGAAGTAGAAGTAGCCACAAATTGCCTTGGCTTATGTCAATATATCACATGATCAGGCGATTGATCATGTTATGACTTTATAATTATATTATCCCATTTGGGGTGGGGTCAATCGGGATCCCCTTATACCTGCTTTTCATGGTTTCGACCGGTTAATGTGACCGTGTACATCTTGTACCGTGTACTTCATCAAATCAATGTATCTCTCTTAATGGGCTCTGTGCCAAGACCTTTAAGAAAATCAAGGCTCTGTTGGAAAAAAAAAAACACTCTGGGATCCTGAAACTGTATTAAATAGGAACCATTTCTAACATTTGAAATTAGCCCTACAGCAGCTTAATACAGATTTGAAAAACCAAATCCAAACCATGGCACTAAATCTTTGTTAATTAGTCAGAAATTAGTTTCTCGTGGCTTCTAATAACGGTTTTGACCTGTTGTTGGTCCTGCTTTATACCACTGTGAATCGCTTTTTTGTTAACAGACCATTCACTGGGATCACAGATACAGCTTTGGACCGTTATGGTGTGCCACAAGGATCCACACTTGGCCTAATTAAGATTTTCCTGTATTTTCTACCTTTAGTCTCATCCATTTGGAAACACAGTAAAATGAAGCCCAACTTGAACAATCAATGTAACCCAGTGATGCTAACCGATTTATGAAAATGTAGACTTTCCTTCTGGAAATAAAAGAACTGTAATATCCTGTTTTTTTAAAAAAAAAGTTTTGGTCCTAAAAACCCTGTCCATAAGTATAGTTACTCTTGACGTTAATGCCTTGCCCTGCTGTTTCTACCAAGGTCGAGGCTTCAAAGTGACGGTCATCGTGCTTTCTCCATTAGGACAATATAATGACCTGCCCACAGAGATAAAGCTCTCAGATTTAGAAACGGTTTTTAAACCACTTAAAACCAATTTCCACTGACATTTTTTATGTGATTTTTTTTTTTTTTGTACTCGTACAATTGTGTCAAAAGGTTTCAATGAATGGAAAAGCGGACTTGAATTGTGAACATTTCTAACCAAGCTCTTACATTTATCATACAATTGCGTTGTGCAGTCAATCTTATTACTCATATACTTGTTGTTCTTTCCATTCATACGCTCCTCAAAGATTGGTGACATACTTGCTGCGAGGCCTTTTTTGTGGGTCCTAAAGATGTTCATTTGGATTAGTACAATTCGAAGATAAATGCCTGTATCTGCAGCTTTTGCCTTTGCAAACCTGTTTTGTTAGGTATCGGTTATGAGAGTTGGCTAGATGAAACACAGTGTCAATGACCAACATTCCACCGTAACAATTTCTAACAGTTTC
Source organism: Menidia beryllina (assembly GCA_013363375.1). NCBI lineage: Eukaryota > Metazoa > Chordata > Actinopteri > Atheriniformes > Atherinopsidae > Menidia > Menidia beryllina. The sequence continues at coordinate 121,750 of JABUIW010000171.1, read as the reverse complement.
TTAGAAAAGAATTCAAGGGACTTAAAGTCGTTATGGATTTCTACAAAAAAACTACAGAAATGGTCGAAATCTAAGTCAAACCCTTAGTGAAACAGGCCTTGTGCATGGTGGTCAGCACATCTCATGATGATTTAGTACTTGGTTTGAACTATGTCTGGGGTCTTTTTCGCTTTTGACCATGGCCTCCCTTGAATCGGTAGACCTCAACCGCACCGCTTACCCTCGAACGGACAATCTCACACCCCCAAAACAGCTGACAGCAAACCTCAGCAGCGTTTCTAGAATTTGATATATATTTTCCTCTCTTTCCAACAATACAGAGTTGACACACTTCCATCATTTTTGGACAACAGTGACGTGTTTCATCAAACAAATACAGCGTGGCAGCTTTTGAAAAACTTACTGGCATGATAGTACAACCTACATTTTAAAAAAAAAAAAACAATCTTTCGAAATAATCGACATGTACATGGTAAAACACACATACATGAGCAGAGTCCAGAGCGTGGCTTGTGACTGTCTTCTGCCTCAGCAAATTGCCAGTTCCCGATTGCTTCTCGTTTGGTTGTTTTAAGGCAAAGAGGGAATAGAGCTTGGTTCAAGGACAACTTAATCATATGGGCAAACACCTCCTATATGTGTTTTGTGGCTTCCATCATCCTTTTGTGATAAAGCCATGCAGGTATGGGGCAGAGGACAGAACAATAAGAAAAGTGTCGGGGAAAGATGTGGGACATGGGATGCATATCAACTAAGCTGTTGTCTGCATGTTCGAATAATTATCTGTTGTAACTGTTTAATCGTGTTGTTTTGTAACTTCATCTCTCAACGTGGTTTTCTTCTTGTACTTTTTCTTTGTCGCAATAACAGCAGTTTTCTTCAATAAGAGGTTCATCATAAAGAACACAGTGACGTAAGCAAAAAAAAAAAGAAAAGAAAAGAAACCCCAGTCAAAATTATGCTAAAACATCACATATACTGAATGAAAAGATTATTCTTCTCTTATTTGTCTGCAGTGCACATAGGAATTGGGGCTTCTGATTATTTCTGTTAGTACCAAATGTCCAGCTCCCCTCCTTTGACATGTGGCGACTCAGACGCCTATTGTTGGTGAGGCTTTCACAGGATTCACTCTTGGTTTAAAATGTCACTCAGAGGCAGCGAACAGTCACCGCTGCTACCGAACACTTCATCCCCGAACAGTATTTACACAAATGCAAGCGATCAAACGAGGGCCATGTTATAGATTGATAGAAAAAAATACAGTCTTTAGAATCTTTTTTTTTTTTTCCCGCCATCATCTGCTCTTGGCGGCATTTTCGTCTCGAAAGACAAAAGCGCGTGGACTTACAGAGGTCACCACGGCTCTTCAGTGTGTTTCTTCAGCTGTGTGCGCGCGCCTTTAGCTGTCGGTCGACCAGCGTCTTTTTTTTTTTTTTTTACACATTTGTCTCCAGCCCATTCATGTCAACAGAACAGTGGTCCTTGTCTCTGTGCTCTCTTTTGTGGTGCGAGGGATGGCCGTGCTTCTTCTTCTCCACCGGTCGAATGCCCTCCTCCAGCTGGATGAGGCGGGCCACGTCGGGCGAGAGGTGGTCCTGTTTGCCTCCCGGCGGGGGCTGGTAGCAGCCGTTCTTCTGGTTCTGGTAAGTCATCATCTGCTGGATGCTCAACATGGGCTTCGTTTCGCATATCAGAGGTGCCTAACGGAGCAAAACAGGATTAAGGACATGTGTCAAAATCCTTCACTGAGAAAATGTGCTTGTGAGCACTGTCAAATCTTTCAAATACATTGAAATGTGTAAATCTGTCCTGTCTGCAGTTGTTTGACTCTTTATTTGACACATGCAGTTTCTTAAATGATCATTATTTAACCCGTAAGAGTCCACACAGATTTGTCCTTAAAGGGAAATGACATGGAATAGGAAGTTGACTAAATCGACCCAATATATTACATCAAACTTTTAGGTACTGTCAATAAAAAGATGTTGAAACAACTAACAGTGTTCTGGAAGATTCTCTGACTAGCAAATGAATTAAGACAGAACTGGGTATAAAAGAAGAACCGATGAAAGGCTTTGCCTTTGTAGGCTCTATACCTCCAAACTTTGTATTCAACTCGCACAAAGACCTTTGAATTATTTTCTGACTTTTAAAGTACAAAACTGCAAAGAATCTGTCTCCCAAGGTAAGAGATGATTTAATAATTTGTTCGAGGCCTGAGCGGGACAGACGGGACAGACGTGTTCTGTGATAGGACGAGTTCATCTTTATAAGGCACTTAATGAAATAATTTAAAATTAAAAAATTCAACCTTGGAGTGTTATTGGACAACATAATGAGACTTTATTACATTTGTGACATTTTTCAAAATTTTTTATCATAACTAACATGTGTGGAAATTCCCCAAAACAATGGAAGGATAACTGTTGTGCTGCTAACTACAAGGTTTTCCCTGGAGGTAGATGGCTAATTTCATTTACCAAACTGTCCGCTATCAAGTCTTTTGAATGTATTTCTGGCATTAAAAAGCATCTTTTCTCTCACTGAAATCAGACAGAATCCCCATATAGTAAAGATTATGGGCATGGACTGTGCGTTTTAGAAACCTTTTCCATTGTGTTGGGGATGATGTGAACTTTCCTGATGCTTTTTTCCAACAGGTTCTGCTTTCTTGGATATGTTTAGTTATGAATAGCAATGGAACATGAACGGCTGTAGAGATTAAAATGGGATTTGGGGCTAACCGAGTGTCGTATCATTAACGAGCTCGGGCTAAAAGCCAGTTCCTGGAAAATCTCACCTGCTCCCCCTCTTTGACAAAGTCTTTCCTGCAGATGTGGGCCATGATGCCCGTGGCCAGAGCGTCCCCCATCACGTTGACCATGGTCCTGAATCGATCCCTGAAAGATAAAAATGTGAAAATCTGTCACGTGCGTGAAACACTTGGGAATGTTACTTCTTACAAACCCTGCTAACCTTTCATGTGTTGCCAAAATGTCAATGGAGTCACGTCAGCAATTCGCTGAGTCAGACCCATGAGTTATGGACTTTGTCAAGTCCCCTTTCCAAAATCGTTATTTAAACTATATTCAGCCTTTCATTTAAGAGAAAAAATAGTGAGCTTTTACTTACAAAGCCCAATCGACAGCAATGATGAGAGTGATGTCATCGGTCGGTAGACCCACAGAGGTGAGCACGATCACCATGGTAACAAGTCCTGCCTGTGGGATTCCAGCTGCGCCTATGCTGGCGGCCGTGGCGGTGATACTAAGGGAAGAGCGAATCATCAGTGCCGTGTAGAGAAATAAAAGCAAACGAGAGGGAGTCAGGAGAGTGGAGACTGTACTCAGCCACTTTGCAGTGAAATGTAACACTATTTACTTTACACATTTCACACACCAAACACACAGGCAACTGCAAACTGAAAACAACTTTTCTCTTCAAATATCTAAGAAACGGCTCGGTTTCACTTTGACAATTAAGATCAATCCCCATAATGCCATTGACAAAAAAATCTTCCCTCTGGTAAACTTTGTTGTTAATGAATGCACTTAAAAAAACCCCCAACAACTTCACCTTGGCTTTCGCTGTGTTTAGAACAGTGTTTTTCAACCACTGTGCCTCGGCACACTAGTGTGCCGTGAGTGATGGTCAGGTGTGCCGTAGAAAATGATCCTATTTCACCTAATTGCTCTAAAAAGATTTTTTGATAAGGAATTAATTATCTGCAAATAATATGCCATTTTTGAGTGTCTGTGCTGTTCTAGTGACTGGTGGCGTAATCATGTAATAATTCCTTATGACTAGATTTTGTAAATAATTTTGTATATTGAAGTGGACATGTTTAGAGCCATTTGAAAGAAGAAATATGAAATATGATAAAAATACATTTTTGTGTTTATTTGCTTCCTATTCAAGACACTTAAGAGGAGATAAGAATTAAATAAGAATAACAATAGGTGGCTACAGATTTGTTTGACATTTTTGGTTGGTGGTGTGCCCCGTGATTTTTTCAAGGAAAAAATGTACCTTGGCTCAAAAAAGATTGAAAAACACTGGTTTAGAGTCTCCATCCGTGACTCACTGTGTAGGAACTCAACGCTTTCATGGTGCTACGATTTGATTTGCCACATTGCCCTCCTCACAATTAAGAAAATGTCTTTGCAGCTATTGTGGCTTTTAACGTCAACGCGAAGTGACTTGGAATTGATGTTTATTTCAGTTTGAATCTCCACCATTTCTTGGGTTATTTGTCGAAATTTGACTGCAGTCAGTCAAAGCTGCTGAGATAAACAGAGGTTGTGGAGACAGACCATTAAAAGTGCCCATGCTCTTTATTTAAGCTTTTTGCAGCTTGTGGAAATGGTATGTCGCCGACGTATTGTCAACCGCCTCCTGCCGGTAATCTAAAACCTACCCGGGAGGCTTTTTATCTTTTCAGATAGACATTACATAGCTCAACCCAGCTGCTACTCATCAGCCAGATGGGTGTCATCTTTAGGATAGAAATAAATACCGGCTAGTTTGTCACTATAATCTAAAGAACGTGAGGCTTGATGCTGTTATTCAGACCACAAACGTGGGTATTGTGTTTCAGTAATATTATTCATGTCATACAACCATTTGAAGTAGCTCAAAGAGTTCTATCAGTTTTTACTTGCTTTGTTTTGGCTTGTCATAGATTTTTGATGCTTGCATATTAATTGCATATGAGTGGGTCTCACTACACAACCTGATCTTGTCGATATAAACCAGAGCCTATTGGACCTGAATGGCTGTGTTGAGACATCTTGAGTGCTCTCTCTGAGTTTTGGAGCTCATTGTCACGCATTCCCCTTTTAAATTGGCCCTTTTAGACAACCATCTGTGACAGCATTGTTGCTGATGATCCAATAACAATTTCTACTTTCGATTTCCGGTCTTTGGCTTTGTTCTTTGTTCTGGCTTTGAGTCCATCATCCGAACTCATCATGGGTTTTGCCGACATGAGCATTCTGTCCAGCCAGTCAGTCTAATTTCTCCCAATGAGTGGGAAGAATAAAAGATTAAGGGAGAGTGAGCCGACATTTGGGCCAACGGTTCGGACCCCTCAGTGCAATCTGACAGCGTTGCCCCTACGCCCACCCCGACGCCCCCCCCGACGGCCCTGGTTCAGTTTGGGCCAGAATACAGATGGAGGGGCTTCACGGTCAGGCGCCAAACAGCATGGGGAGCGGGCACAGAGGAGAGGAAAATGATGATAATTCTGGCGTGACATCGGAGATGAGTAGTACAGGTCATGTGGGGTTTTATTGCTGAAGGATTATAATGAGGGGAATGAGCACAGACTGCAGACGGGAGGAGAGGCCGGCTCTTAATTACATTACAGTCGGACATCTCATCAAATCAGATGGGGGTCGGGACTTTTTCCTCAACACGTGGGTCTTTTATTAATTCATTTGTTTGTTTGTTCGTTACATGTACGTTTTTATGGTGAGATGGTGGTTGTTGATGTTTTGTCTGGTGGTCTCCACAGAGCTTTGAGACTGATTTAGCAGAAATCAGATCAGACTAAGAAGCTCATATGCGCTATAATCTGTGTGACATTTACATATAAGGGTAAATCCCATAGTAGTTTCATTAATTCTGATTTAAACTTAATGTGTGGTGCGAGATTTAGTTACATGTTCCGCTAAAAACGCCCACCCCCCTCCCCTCATTTTTTTTTTTGACGTCGGGGACATTTTCTCTAATTTTGTGTTTTTTATTTGTAGAAAGTGAAACAATTGTTGGAATAAACATTGCTGTTGAAATAATGTAACTTTATTAGAAAATTCAGAGAATAGAAATTTTTCAATTATTTCTTCATGATTTGAAGAGTTTTGCTCTATGACATAACTGATCTTTTATTTCTTCATACTTTTCTAAAAAAGTCTGCAGTGAATTCAGAGTTGTACTCCTCTACATTAGTGCATTGATATATGCATTATTGGCAACAAAGCGTTGAGTGTTTTGCCAAGGACGCCTCAACTTGTTTTTTGGAAATATTGAAATACTGACCTTCAGTCTTCTTTTTATCTTCAGTACAAATGTAAAGGTTTATTTAATTTTCTGCCTGTTTTCTCTTATTGCTTGTTTTGTCAGCTCCTCATTTGGATTTTTATTTATTCATTTAATTTCCTTTTTTTAAATTTTCTGCCCTGCAGTGCAATTATTCAGTAAGTTGCGCTCAGTTCATAATCTGCCCATTGTCAGCATAAATCATTGTTCCAGATTTGTTTAGTGTTGAAAGAAAAAAAGAATACTGGAGGGCTGGCTTTGTCACTTATACATTTCAGAAATTACCAGAGCAGACAGTTAGGGGTTGCTTCAACAAAGAGTCAATAAGGAGACTGAACGATCCACATTGTGGTGAAAACCGATTCATTCTGACAAAAGAGAAAGAAACATGCCAATGTGGGCTGTATTGATGTACCACCATTGTACTGTTTTCACAGGGAGAAGTTGTAACTTATACATACATATACCTATGCACATGTGGGTCTTGCTGAGCAAATAAAAGAAGATTGCTTCAACCCCCAGCAACATCACTTAAATGGCTGATAATAAATTAAGCTAATAATATTTTTTTCTCTAAAAATATTTTCCAAACCAACATTTACCAAAGATTTGAGGAATATGTAATAATAATATAAAGCTGTGGTTACCACAGTCTGATGAAGGAAAGATAAAATAACAGTGCGACAATTGAAGCAGGACTTGTATTCTCAAATGAGTGAACAGCTCCCATTCACTCGATTTTGTCCCTTTACAAAAATCCATGCCTTTTAATGCCTTTGTTCACAACTATCTGCATCTCAATCAAAACTTTTCTCCAGATTCACAGCAGCCACCACCACCATGGGCTTCAGTTGACACTTTTAAAGGAAACCATGTATAAGTTGGCATTATTCACATTCGCCTTACCTAATGGTGATGATTTGCCCAAAATCCAGCTCATAATTATTGACTTGGGCAATGAAGATGGCTGCCACTGCCTCATAGAGCGCAGTGCCATCCATGTTGATGGTGGCTCCGACCGGTAGCACGAAGCGGATGATGCGTCTGTCGATGTGGTTGTTCTCGAGGAGGCACTTAAAGGTGATAGGCAGAGTGGCAGAGCTGCAAGCGTGAAACAACAGATATGGACTCACAAGGTCGAAACCCAGCTGTGATGGCAGATATAGCTGAAGAACGTTTGATTTTTGTTCTCTAAATACAAAAGAAGCCTATGACAGAGAGTATAGGAGAGAGGAGAATTCTTGTGTCTATAGTCCTTTATGTATGGCAAATGGCTTTGGAAATAATTGGCACTAAAGTTCTCCTCTCTTCATTTCAGATTTTTTTTTTGTCCGACTGTAAATGGAAGAATATGTCCATTAAATTATATAAACCTTAAGAAAATAGTATCTAATCATTGATAAGGACAACTTTGTATCGCTGAAAAATATTTTCAAGTACTGCGTTTGAAAACTTTCCAAGGGCAGTAACATCACATTATATTTTGTACTTCACTGCATGTTGGAACTTGAATACATTTAACAGAATTGAATCCAAATGACAAGGAATTAAGTAAAAAGCTGCGCACAGAAATTAAAATCCTACGCGGTGCATATTGTGCTGAGAACTGTGACTGTGCCTTTACCTGGAGGACGTGGCCAAGGAAATCAGCAGGGCCTGAAGAATACCTCTGATGTAAACTATGGGACTCTTCTTTGTGATGAAGAAGTACATAGATGGCAGGATGAATAGACCGTGCAGCACTAAGCCCATCACCACGGTGATGGCATAAAAGCCCAATTTTTTCCCCATGGCCGAAGGGTCGTCCATCTCTAGGATCTTCCCAGCTACCAGGAATACAATTCCAAAGGGGAAATACCTGAAAATGACAGAAGAGACATTCGGTCATTTGAACTGACCGCTGATTAGGGCGTGGTTCTTTTTGGAATCACAAACACCTGAACATACTTTCACGGCAAATTATTCAAGCAATTAAATAAACGAACACACAAAAACTTCATTGAACACTCTTTTATTAGGCTTCCAGAGGCACCCTCTTACCAGATAACAATGGCAACTATCTTCAAAACGGCCTCATTTAAACTTTGGCAGAAGTTGACCAAAGCACTTCCATTGGGCCCCATTCTTCCCAGCATTATTCCTGGATTGGAGTGAAGCCATAAATAAAAGGATAATTAGTGCTTGGAATGCATTGTTTGAGTAAATACTGTACTCGTTGGACATAAAACATACCCATAGTTGCAGAAAAAATGACAATCCCCAGAACGTTCATGCCTTCGCTGGTGCCTGGGGAGGTTTTCACGATGACATCAGGGGGTGGTGTGAGGTCCAAGGAGAAGTTCTGCACATCTGTGCCGTTGTCGTCCTGGATGCCGTAGATGTAGACTCTGCGTGTGGTGGTTTCGTCCAGGAGCTGAGCCACGGTTGGCTTGGGGATGAGCTCTGCAACTCTGGCCGTTCGATACTTGAAACCGAAAATTTTTTTTTTTAAGAAAACACATTTGAAGGTGCAGCCATGCGGCCATGAAGCATAAAGCATGTAACAACCAGCTAGTCTTGCACAGGGTCTTGCACTGAATAAAAGTGAATAGATGAGCCAAAATATGACATCTACAAGTTACATAACAAACTAATCTCTTCACTTAGATAAAGTTTTGTTACCTTGACCAAAGAGATGAATCAAACAGACAGTCCTACAAACTGGTTACCCTTATGTATCTCAGCATAATGACCAGAAACGGGAAAAAAGTACATCCTCTATTCATCATATAGCTCTGGGACATTTTATCACCTTTGGAGAGGCAGACTTACTATCTGTCCCTCCTTCATACGTCTGCGCTGAGCTCATCTTTTGTTTACTTTCCTTACCACTTTCCAGGAAAAGAGATATTTCTTTCCCCTAATGATAAATTTAAGTGCAACTCTATCTCTCTATTTGTGCTTCTTTGACTTAAGCCTTTTTTTTCTTACCTGCTGAAATGTAGCTTGAACCAAGTTGGCAGGAAACATGTTACTGGGGAAGAAAGAAGAGTTACATGTGAATATGTTGCATGATGTAATATGAAAAAAAAGTGCCCGTCATACGCTGGACTGAAAGGATGAAGCAATAAATTCATGACCACATATAAGTCAGCAAGACAAAGAAATAGAAACATTTCTTCTTCATTTTCTTCAGTGTACTCTGTATGCGCTTCAGATCCTTCTTTAATGTGCACTTCTCTGTATGAGAGTATGAGCAACTTTTACTTAGTTTCCAGATTGCCATTTATGCTTCTTGTGTTTGCTCGTAATGATAGTACTAGCTCTGCTTTGAAGCCTTTAGTCATCACTGTATGTCTCCTTAACTCAAAAATTGAAGCCTGATGCTTGTCCTTCACTTTCTGTCAATTGTGTAACAGGATGAAATCTGCACTGGTTTTTAGAAAAATATGCTCCGAAAATACAGTGTTATTGATAAAAAGGATAAAAGAATAGTCCTGCACTGGCTTCTGCCTTTTTTTTTAGCATCCTCACAGAGAGAAAAAAAAAAGTAGTGCCAGTATCTCCAGTATTAACTACGCAAAGGACCGTGTCAGTCGAACAGGCCGGCTCTGCATTAGAGCTGGCTGTAAATCCCGTGCCAGCGTATAGCTCAAAATCACCTTCAGAACTCAAAATGGTCAATTCACATGCCAAGAGATTAAATGGCACGATGTGTTTTCCGGCGAGTGCATTAAACAGTTAAACACCAGTAGCATTTGATGTAGAAATAGAGAAAAAGCATATAATAGCAAGCTATCCACAGAGAATATGTTGAGTACTGTGGGCCTACTTAAAGATTTCATCAGCCACTGCTGAGCCCATGAATGAGAAAAGCAGCGTAATGACACCGCTCTGACCTGAAGGTCTTATGATATAGTCTGCATATTTGCAATTATGCTCGTTATGCGCAGTCGTCACATGCAGTCATGTACACAAACAAGCATGACGGCAGATGCTCGGGTCCATGTGTGAGTGTACAGATATAGCAGGCGAATTCCCGCATGATAGATGAACGCTGTAAAGAAGCTTTGCAGGATAAATCCAAAGCACAGCTGTGGTCTGTAAAAACACACACGCATGCACGCACACACGCGGCCAGCCCGTGTGTGACAGGGCTTCACTATCGCACATGATCATTATACAGTGGGATTTCAAGAGGTTGACCAGTTTGATCGGCCTTCCTTTTATATATAAAAAAAAAAAATTGCCGTTGAAAGAGAGTTGTCCAATCCACATGAAATGGTGAATTACAACTATTAAAAGACATTGTTGTTCATTAGAAAATTGTTTGCTGTTTATTTTTCTTAAACCTGTCCACTGTTCCAGTCAGGGGTTAAATTCTATGGATGGGCAGTGTCTGGCCTCCTTATGTGACCGTTGTATCTCTAGACGGCTGAGTCCACTGACCGACTGACATATCTAACCCCTCAGGTTTATTTTAGCAGTCCTATCCCAGGTTTAGCTTTGGCTCAGCAGCACCAGTCTTTAACAGCCCTTAACTGGGCTAATTGACTTAATACAATCACTCAGCAAAGCCAAATCAGGTATCCAGTAAATAATCTCACTTTAGAGTTTCTGTCTGTTTTATTGAAAAATTTATTTTTTCCACGCTTCAAACCCCAGAGCGAGACCACTTCAGCTTTTTGAAATAAATTGGCCTCAAAACAATCATTATTACTACTTTATCTTTAATTCTTTTTTACGGATGTTTGCTGTCTTTTTCTTTTTTGTATTAAAATAACACAACTTAAAGTCTCAATTTGAAAATAATTTAGAGAGGCTACATATATATCTGTACACCCTCTTTACTGTTGTGTGTGTCTCTGTTAAATGTAACTTATGCTCCATAATCCAAAGTAAAAAACGAGAAAATTAAATGTGTATTTCTTCTGCTGCACTTTAAAAAGAGACACTGACAGTACAGTAATTTGCTATTATGCATAAAGCTCTTTTGCCCCGGGAATGGTCATAGACCCTTATTCCCCAACATCAGCCATCTGCTTTCCTTTACAAAGATCTACAGCTTCACGTGAGCTAAATAACATGGACTTAAGGAGTCTTACCGAATTAGATCAAGGAGAGCATCGGCAGAGCTGGTCATTGGCTTCTTGCTCTCGTCTGAGTCCTCCTTCTGGGCAGCACCGCCCGGGTGGATGATGTACACCATCAGGATTCCCACTACCACGGCAACAAAGGTGGTCCAAAGATAATAAGAAATGGTCATGATCCCCAAGCGACTTGAGCATTTGGCATCCAGGGCAGCCAGACCAGACATCAAACTGAAGGAGAGGCGAACAAAGAGAGGAAAAAGAGGGAAAACGTTAGTGGCTGTAGCAACTGAAGCCAACAGCTGCACCAGAGCTGTTTTCGATCAGTGTTTTGAACAGCCATCAGTTTGTCTCTCCTTTCGAAAATGAGAGGAGATTCACATGTCACACTGGTGTAGATTCAAAGGGACGCTAAACAACTGTTTTCTTTGCAAACACTTGCAAGTCAGTTATAAAATGTCAATATAACTCCTCAAGTCAGAGTCAAAAATATTATTTGTCCATTTAGAGAGTCATTCATGTTTGCTAAATGCTTCATCGTGCAGCTTTGAATGATTGCACTACTTAGTTCACTATATCTATTTTGAGGTTAGTCATAGATGTTTAGGTGCAAATGGATAAAATTTATGAAATAGATTGTTAAAGATAAAAAGGCTACAGCCTGTGAAGGTTGAAACTGTCTCTAGTTCAGGTGATAAGATTTGACCCCTTTCCCTCATCAAAAGGGTCACCTGGATTCCTTCACTCAGTGTTTAAATGCTTAAATTCTTCAGGCTATTCAGTCTATGTAGTCTATTTCAGTGTATTTGACTGCCGATTTTTTATCAGATCCCATCATTCTGCAGTACTTATATCCTTCAGAAACTACCACAATACGTACAACATGTCTATAATAACTGCCTATTGAATGACTGCTTGATCTGGACCTCGGCCATCTGAACTCAGTCATGCTGGCTTTCTGTTGGTCTTTCAGTCTATCTTTAAGAATCTGCTGACTGCTTCTGTACACTCAATTTCTTTTGAACTGGCTTTCAGTGTACAGTGTAGATAAGAGTTTCTTACTACACTGAAGCTTAGACGTTGATTCTCCACTTGTAAGCTGCTTTAGATAGACGGTTCTGCCTCATGACTACATGCAAGATCATGTGAAAGGGTCATCACGAAATTAGGGAGTTTGTCACACAAAGGAAAGACATTTTTTTAGCAGAATATTTTAAAAAGAAATTAACGGTGAAGTAAGAAACACTTTGAAAAACAAAAAATTATACCTCAACACTAAATTGTTTTCCATTTTGATTGCAAAGACTCAAGCTCGTTAACCCTTCAAATGATTGTTAAAAAAGCTAAAAAATTGTTTGACGTCCTGTTCTATCAGAGAGCAGCTGCTGTGATGTGCATCGCCAGTGCATAATTGTCACGTTGAAAAAGCCATAACTACAATAAGGATATTTCTTAAAGCAGTCTGCAGTATAGATTCTACTTTTACTGCTGTTCAAAATGTGTGAAGTCTTGTGAATGATTCTGTGGCTCGTGAAATGCTTCAGCGTTGCAGAATTCATTAACAAAAAATAGTGTGAAGAACAAGATACATACTTGAATGAAAGCATGGTTTTCAAGTCATTGACACTTGGAATCACTGACTTTGTGATCCTCTTTAGCAACAAAATTGTTTCCATTTGAAGGAGAATTCAGGGCATCCGTCCCACTGCTATTGTTACAGAAAAACAGCTGAACAAAACAAAACAAACACACACACAGAGCTACACACACACACACAGAGCACGAATTTCTCATCGAAAATGAGGACTTTCATAAAAAAGACAGAGTAGCATCTATATGGCTAATAGAGCTCATTACTATGTGAAA
>JABUIW010000171.1:85796-108373 GCA_013363375.1 Menidia beryllina | reverse complement strand
TATATATATATATATATGCGTGTGTGTGTGTGTCTGTGCGTGTGTATATATATATATGTGTGTATATGTACATGGCGTTGTAACACTATTCACTCCCGTTTTAAATATTTAGTTACATTCCAACCTGTAATTTCAATGTTGAAAAAATATTAAAAAAAGAATAAAACAAAAACTGGCACTTGCTTCTTTATCCGCCTGCTTTGCTCTGAGGCCTCTAAAAAGTTTTATTGCGACCGTATACCTGCAAAAGTTTCATAATTGATCAAATGAAGTCCACTTGTGTGCAAACCTAATGTCTCATGACCTGTCAGCAGCAACAGGCCTTTTCTGAAAGGCCCCAGTGGCCAGAGGCATCTCACCATCAAGACCAAGAGCCCTCCAAACAAGTAAGAGACAACGTTGTTGAGAAGTACAAGTCAGGGTTGGGTTTAAAAATAATCTGCTGAAAACCTAACACATCTCACCATCCCAAAAACCAGGGTCCGTGACATGAGACTGGCTGCTAAAGCAATGGTTTGTTTGTGGGAAAGCTTTCTTATATGTTGAAATGGCCAAGTCAAAGTCCAAACATGTCTTTAAGACTGCTGTTCACAAAGCAAAACCTTTCAATATAAGGATTTGCAGAGGAAAGGGCAAAACATCCCAGTACCAAGATGTGATGAGCTCATAGAGACTTATTCAAAGCGGCTTGGAGCTGTAATTGCTGCAAAAGGTGGCTCTACAAAATGCTGACTTTAAGGGAGGTGAACAGTTACGCATGCTGAAGCTTTTGGTTATTTAGTCCTTTTTGTTGTTTGTTACCCACCAAAAAGTAACACATCTTGAAAGTTTTGGGTTCTGAAAAGTAAATGAAGCAAACTCTTTGAAAACTTGATTGAATTCCAGGTTTGTGTGGCAACAAAACATTAAAATTGCAACAAAAAAAAGAGGTAGGGACACTTCTGTGGACCCCTGCGTGTCTCGTGAAAATTTGAAAAAGAGTGACATCAGTACGAATTTTCAGAGGACGTGTGACTTGTGAAATATCTTGAGGAAAATCTCCTCTGGTGGGCGTCTTTTCTAAATGGTTATTGGTAAAACCAATCTGTCAATTGAGACCAATTACCAGCAAAGCCTCTAAAGCAGTGATTGACTGAGTGGTTGAAGTCACTTAATGTGTCACCATCTAGCATCAATGGAAGCGTGGAAGGTCTGCACATGTGCAAAGTTAGACTTGAAGCATCCATCTGAACATCCATTTTTTATACACCTGTAATCCCATTCAGGGTTGCGATAGGGTACTGCCTGGATAGACCGCTTGCCCATCACAGGGCTAACTCGCATACAAACAAAACAAACCCCACACACTGCTAATTTAGACTTACCAATTGACCAAACTAGCCTGTGTAACCTTTGTAACCAGAGTGAACAAAGTAGCTATGAGGTGAAAATGCTAACTCCCACGTCACTGTGCAGCTCGCACTCAAGTGATGTCTTTGAAACTAGCTTTTTGTATTCCCGAGTTCATATATTTGGGTAAGTGTCATGTCATATTGTATAGCTAAGCCCTTCAAGTCTCATATATGAGTTAGTCACATTAGATTCTGGAAACACACATAGAAAATGTGCTTTTTAACAACACACAATGCTTGCTCCGTCACAGGGTTTGAACGTTAAGGCAGCAGGCAACAGATTGAAAAGGGGGAGAATATTGCTTGAAATCCTTGACAAGTGTAAGGCTTACAGCAGATCTACAGTGTGTATGTATAAAGATCGTGCCATAGCACCAGCTTTGTTGCAGCTTGTTTTTTGTCAAATAAAACCTCCTTTTAGCCTTGGGTGTTCAAGCTACAGCCATGATTCTATTACCTACATGTTCACTTTCTGGTCCAAAAAGGTGGCTCTTCGTACGGCCTGCATAAACTACACATAAGAGTTTGTAATCTGTAAGTTTTACCTCCAGAGAACAACTGCTTGGATATCAGTATCCAAAATGTGCAGATAATTTGCAGGGACAGCCCTTTTGTAGTGCAGTCAGTATCGGGCAATTGTATTCCAGGTAACATGAAGAGGAGAGCAAAAGATCTAAAGAGCAATAGAAAGATAAACTCTCAGGAATTTTCATAGCCTGTATGCACCAAGACAATGACTGAGACACAGAACAAAGAACCTTGTTACAGATGTCCTGTTACAGATAGGCTGTCTCTGAATGTCACTATTTTTTTTTACTTGTTTCTGCAAAGCATTTCCCCCCCTCCCCACAGATATCCTGTAAATATAAGCTTACTTTTTAAAACTGTTCTAAAAAAATAATAAAAAAGACTTAACTGGAGTAACGTGCCCTTTCCAGGAAGTACTGCAGCTTGATTGGGTTTTCATGGTATGAATCCTTGTCACAATTGTATGCAGCAACTAGACCAAAAAACTATTTATAATCCTGAGAGACATTTTGGAGTTCAAGCCAAAGGTTAGGTACCTTTGACTGTTTGTGGCTCTAGCTGAATACTTTGACGAGAAAGGGCCGATAATCGCAGTGACACAAGGATTGAGGGAATGAGTCTTGTACCCTTTGGTATATTGGACCAAAAAAATATGACCTTAACAGTGACAACTAAGGGGCTTTTCATCAGCGGCTCTGGGATTAAGTGATCTCCAGCACTGAAATGAAATATTCTGCTTGATTTTCCTGCAGGCGGTTAAACCAAGATAAATTTGTAAGACAACACAGCTGTAATCTTCTGGGAAATAACAATTCAACTGAACTTGTGCTGCCCTTCCGTTGAAGCCGTAAAATATGCTTTCAATGAATGAAAAACTTGCAGCCCACACGTGTACAGAATTGATCGGCATTTATATTTCCTGAAATCTTTTTGATCCTGGAGGAATTCCACAGACTTCTGTGGAGTCAGATGTTTAAGTGGACTTATGGCGCTGAGATCCGGCACCTTCAGTGGGAACTATGAGAGCAGGTGGGGCTACAGAGTGTCGCCTGCCATGTGCAGCCACCTGGGCTGTGACGTGTGGAGCACACGGACAGTAGGGCCATAAGATCTTTGGAGCATATGGAGCTTACTGTCTTTCTTCTAACTTCACTGTGCAAGGGCATTACCGTAATCCCACAACCAGATGAAAGAGAGACGGCTGAGGCTCCTTGGATGGTGGTTGTCACTGGCCTTTGCCTTCGCGTGCTAAGATATTCTGGGTCACATAATTGATTGACCTAACCAGCCAACTCCTACTGAAAGCCAGTTAATATGTCTGTTCAAATATCCAAATTGTGAGATAGTAACACCTCCAGCGGTCACTCTTTTGCGACAATCAGTTAAGTGTTTACATGACATGATGGGAATAAACATGTATACAAGATACACTGTTGCTATGTTGAGTTTTGGACCTGATCAACTCTTTTGTAACATACTGTATACTATAGTAATTTATTTTTAACCACGACTTTAAAAAGTGAAACCTAACTTAAAACATTCTTGTTTTCTATACTAAATATGATTATATGTTTTTCTTTCAAAATGGCACTATATCTTATTTTTTTCTTATTTAACCATTGCGCTTAGCAATAATGCTGCTGTAACACAGATATTTTCCAGCCTGGGATCAAGGCTTAGCTTATTGTAAAAACCGTGTGCAGGACATGCCTTATACTAGCAATAATTTGCACAAAGGGGCAACTGCAGGGGTCCCAAACCCCAGTCCCACCTGATTCAATTTAATGCACCATTAGTAGGCTCACCAGGAACATAACAGGCATTTGAATTGATCCTGCCAAGCTGCTGTAAAGCAGGTGTGTTAAAACAGGGGTCATCTAGGAACATCTAAGACATACAGGTCTGCTACTGACTCACAAGTGGCCTATGGATCAGAATATCTCGTTCTTCAAATTAAATAACCCCTAGAATTCAGTTGGAGAAGCATCGAAGCACACAGAGTAATCTAATAAATGAAATGCCCTAGATCATAGAAGTTGAATGTCAAATTGCATCCACATTTAATGAGGTTTACATAACATCTGCAACAATGACAGCTGTATTTCTGATTTGCCTCTGAAGATTTTCAAACCATGTTTTCTGCATTCATTTGTGAGAGCAGCTCATGAGACAGCCAACACCCTAACTACACGATGTAAAAGTACACATGCCAGTCAACCCCGGATTAGCTCTATTCCCGATTCCCTGGAGAAAAAAGGGGAAAAAAAAGTGATCAATAAATAATAAATAAGTGACTAATGAAATTTTTCTTTTCAAGAAGCACTCTGTTTTGGTTCAATGGAGCTTTCTTTTGCAGGATGACTCAGAAGGAAATTGTTATTTGCTCTGCTAGACTGCTTTATCCGTCTCTGTACTTCGTACAAGATTAAGAAAACCAATTTTCTATAAACCTCTTGTTCATCCAAGTTTGCCTCCTGACCTGCCACACCAACCAACAACAGTATGGGACATGCAGTTAGCATCCTGGCTTTTTTTTCCCCATTTGCAGTTGGGATCAGCACCTTGTCACAGTTACACTCTGCCGGGATTCCCAACGGGGCTGACAGCGGCCGACTGAGCCACGGAAGGGGCCCCCTGCACGAGATTCCCCATTTAGAAATTGTCCAATTTCATTATTTCTGTGATCATCAATGTTGTAAATGCCTAATACACAAACCAACATTGTAGTTCAACATCGAGGTTCAGCTGGTACATTGTCGCCGCATTGTCCTTCAATGTTGTCTTGTGCATGTGTTGTGTACACATGATGTCTTTTTGTATTGGAAAACCACCTGAGCTGAGCCATGGTGTGGTGAGTAGAGCCAAAGGTGGCCAATGGAAAATCCCCCACACCAAAGGTGATGGCATTTTGGAAAGCCTTTGTCATTTTAAATGGATGAATTTCATTCAAAAAGTTATTTACAGATCCCTAAAACCCTGCATATGTTTAGTTCTGCAAGGTGCTCTTATAGTATCCAGTCATGAAACTGACTTTCTGTAAATTAACCTAACAAATTGCTGGATTTTCTTCCAGCTATTTATTGTATTCCCCTATCAACTCTTTTGAGACATTTTGGAACCATCAAATTCAAGACGATAAAATCGATCTTAAAACAAAGCACAATGTGAATAATGTTACAGGGACACCATGCAAATATTTGGAATGCAGTGGTAAATTTCTCAATGAGACATGGCTGCATGCACCTTTTAGATTCCAGCACCATTTTCTACATATTTTGACAGTTGCGTAAAAAGATGAATGGTACTGATTGGCAGTTAGAGTTAGTTGGAGGAGTGAGAAGCAGCAAAATTCCTGACAAAGCAGACGAGGGGTTCAAAACTAACGAATAGCAAAAGCTAAATAACCAACAACAGCTCCAACACAAGTGTGATCATATCCGAAAAAGGCTTTTCTTTTTTCTTCCTCTCTGATGGAAACCATGAAAACATGTTTGTTCTTATAAACTTAATATCTGAGGGTTAAGGTTAGGGTTATGTACTTACAATTTAGGTTTATACAATGGGATATTTTTCTTATATTATTATTTTCTATTTATGTTCACATATATATAAGACATCTAATCTGGTGTTGAGCTTATACTAATGAATATGTATGTGTAGTTTGGGATTTTTCTTTTAGTATTTGCAGTTTACCGATCCCCTTTTGTGGTGGAATTGTCTGAAATAAATTAAATTCCTTCTTTCATTCATAAGATACTTTTGTTTGGATTTCGACAAACCTAATAAACGGATATTGCATCAAAATGTTTCTGTATTAAAACAGTGGTTTGATCACAGTCGCTCAAATGAAAATAACATGAAACGCTACGAGCCAGCGAGTGTGGTGACCATTGATTCTGCATGACGCATTCATGGGATAATCTGGTTTCCGCTTTGGCTGGTGCGCAGATGGCGTTGGTAGAAAAAAAAAAATGGGGACAGCGAGGCTATAGGGCCAGGGAGGATATTCACCGCTAGATAAGCCTCTACAGTACCATATATCATGTCTGTGAATCCCAGTTTGACACTGAGAAAGGAGAGAAGACAGCAGGGCATCCAGCTTCAGTATTTCTGTGTCTCAAGCTCGATTAGCATGCGTGTCATTAGACGGTTGCACTGAAACTTGCCAAATGTCTCAAACTGGCCGGGAGCTGGTGAACCAGCTGGTGAACCCAACATCTGTGAGGTAGCAAGCAACGCCCTCCGCCTCCATTATCCATTATTGCTTCCATAAAGCCGCTGGCAAGCACAGTGAATATAAAGCATGTTGCAGACAGTGACACCAGCAGCCACAGTATAAAATATTTGCCTTTATTGCTTTTACACATACAAGTGCATGGGTTGTGTTAGCAACATGCCCTGACCAAACCCCCCCCCCTGCTAACAAGCACTCCTTCGGATTTCTTGTAGTAAACATCTCCTGGCATCACGTGCTTGTGTTTGGCAAGAGAAACGAACTGGAGCGATACACTGCCCTAAATCTATGACACTGGGAGACTTGATCGTGACTTTATGGCAACTTGCAAACAGCAGATCTTCCTACTAGCCGCAGTCTTATGCTCAAACCACATACGGAATACAAAAAACAGAAGCATGCAGTTGAAATGTACGTAGAACAGTGACAGACAGTGATAAATACAGAGAGGGAGACAGCCAGTGTGGGACAGAGAGAGAGAGAGGGAGGATTAACTTCTCATCCAGTCTTTGCTGTTGGATAGATTGTAAGTAGCTTATTGCACAAAGCACCCTGCATGTAGCCGGTGCGTTTGTATGATTTGTTTTGTGAGAGCTTTTTTGTGTGTGTGTCAGAGTCATCACTGACCTCATGCAGGCAACTAAGAGATTTAGGCCTAAAATAATCAAACTGGAAAATCTGGCTGGCCAGCTCAAATAAGAATGCATCTGTGGCCATGAAAAGCCGGCAGCTTTTCTTCCACGGAAACATTTCTCTTTAATCCTGGATGGTGAAAAATTGTAATTGGGTGCAACGACCATCTTATTTAGCTTGCGCTTTGCTTCTACCTCAAACATTATCAGGACCATGAACCAGTCCCGCAGACCTGACTGTATGAAGACATCATGACTCGTATTAGAACGATGCATGGAATGATTTCTATGTTCCCACAGTCATTTGCAACACTGAATTGAAGCGTACAATTCTGAACTTCAGTACATTCTCTCATTACGCTGCTAGCATGGAGATTGGGTCTAGTATTATCTGTTCAACCAAACCTCTTTCACTTGTTTCTCAGTTAATAATGTGACTAGTTGGGACAAAACAACATCTCTAAACAGAGAGATCAACTCAGGATTAAACATCTTCTTCCTGGATGGCCAGTGTGATTTGCGTTTTATGGGTCAAAATCAAACTTTGACCAGGTCGCATTGACATTCGAAAACCTCGTCGTCTTTTTGGCCGTAGAGCCACACTGTTCCCAGTGTTACAATAGTACACAATAAAAACTGCAATGCATGCAGCGTAGAAAGGATTGCATGCAGCTATGGCAGCATTTCCCTGGCAACAGGATATGCAGAGTCTCCTCCTCACTGCTCAGTATAATTATTGTTTTTAGTGCATAGTATAAAAGTGCGTGGCCATGTTTTAGATTCTTCACTGGTAACCAAGTAAAGCATTTCTCCAGCTACAAAGCATAAAGTTAAATCACGACTTCCTTTTTTTCCGCAGTTCAGTACAAGCCAAGGCGGGCATCTAAAGAGTAGATGTGTGTTTGTGTGTAAAGGAGCTTCTTCCCCCACCTGGATACGACGAGCGGCAAAATGAGCATCTTCAGCATCCTCATTAGCAGCTCTCCGGGAAACTGGAAATACTTCACCTCCTGGAAGTGGCAGAGACAAAGATCACATTAGCTGCGCTGCATATTTTGACATCAGCTCATCACTGATGCTGAAGTGATAGTAGTGGGAAGAGTATTCAGCCGAATGACTTCTCTGAGCAGACCTTAATAGGTCCCTTTGTTCCTGTCCATCTCATCAACTGGATGGACTCTGTGCTTAGGCCTAAATAATACCACAAAACCTATGGTGGATTGGCGTGCGGTTAAAAACCGAACTCGGCCCTTCAAGAATGTATTAACGCTTGAATGAAGCATTGCCACAACACAAAGATCACTTGGTCTGAGGAGTCACGGATTGCCTTCACTCTTCTAGTCACCTGGTCCCTTTGGTGTAGCAAAATGTTCCCAGAGTTGATGCTGAAAACTGACTGAAAACACGCACAAACGGAATGTCGCTACAGATAAAACGCAAAAGTCATACTCAAACAAGTCTGTGGCGTCCAGTTTCTGCTGTTAGGGTCACTTGGAGAGAAGGCCACATGAAAAATGATGGATTTATTTTGGTCTGTACTCACATCTGTTGCACTTTGAATTTTTACATCGGTTTTTCTTAAATATCATGTTATTTCAAAGGCCCCTCTTATAGGTCACGCTCTTCATTAAACTCATAACTGTTCTTTTATTGAGTTTTATTACCATGAACTGATAAAGACAAGAAAAAGGCATAGACGGAAATTATATGTTGTAAAGAGACTGGATGACTGTGACAATTACTCTGAGATTTATTCAAAGTGGCACTTCTTTAGAGGATGAGGACTCAGGAATGGCAGACATGAAAGGGACACTTTTTTTCTATTTAATTTAACTGCTTGATTTTGAGTTTGCCACTTCAGTGTAGGACAGTGGAGAGAAGACACATGAGACATAAGAAGGACACAGAGATCACCGTGTTTCAGGTTCCATTTTTGCACAAAAAGCTGATAGTCGTTTTTTTAGGAGGTCCCCAAAACCCTGGAAGTTATCAAACTAACACGGGTCTGATATAAACAGAATAAAAAATCCTAAATTCCCCTTGTTGCCTTATGAAGTGCTGACCACAAAACATCTAAGGCGCCATTCTATACTTAATTCACAGATAAATACATTTAACGTGAAAGAAGTTGGATAAACTATAGCAGAGCTTTTTTTTCTTTTCCTGAATGTACAGTGGCCCGTGGCTTTGAGGCTGGTGAAACATTTATATAATTGTTAAAACATTCCAATCTGTGATCCGTTTTGTTATACCATTAAAATGATCTCAATAAATGTAGGTGCAATGGGTGAAAGAGGGACAAGGACAAGAGTGGAAAAAGCTTACACCGAAAGCAGACTGCTGCGAAGAGTTGTGGATGAATAAATTCAACTGAAGTACAGAACAGCACATCTGTGCAGTCAGATAATGGAACAATAAAAGCTTTTAGTGTTTGTTCTGGAATGTCAAGGCTTTTATGCCAAACGAGTGTGTGTGTGCATGCGTGTGTGGAGGGTGAGGTGTTGAACGCGTGTGTGCGAGGATTTGTACGGCCTATCCGCAAATGTGCACGCGTGTGGGCCCGTGCGCGCGTGCAGGCCCACCACAGCTGTGCCTGAACCCGGGCATCTGGCAGCGGGGGTGTGTGTCGGGTATTTCGAAACGCCTACATCCACAAACACGCGCGGACCGACAGGAAGCTCATTCGCACACATATGCTCTCCTTTCACCAGACATATAGATTCCTAAGGCTTGTCTTTACACTTATGTAAGAAGGCTTTTGTTGAGTCCTGGTATTTAGAGCGATTGTGTGATTTACATGTGATGAGAATTTTTCACGAACTGCCGAGATTGTTGTCCTTTGACCAGAGGCGCTGCCCGACCAGGGAATTAAGTAAAACTTCATGGAAAAAACGTTGTTGGCGCGAGAGCAGCGATTTAAGAAGCAGCCAATCATTGGACTCTTTTGTTCTCTTAAATGCTGTCAGCTTCAGAGGTAGAGAGGCATTAGTGAAACTACAGGCAGTGTAGAGGTGTGCAAATACATCGGCCAGTTATTGCTGTCTGCTATGTTTTCAGCTCACTAACTGTCAATGTGTTGGAAACTAGGATAACATGAAGTGATGGGCGCGTCTGGTGTTTAACTAGTCGTCCTGGTTGTACTGTGCTGACAAATTTCTCACTTTATTCTAGGAACACATTGCAAAAGATGGCTTTTTCCAAATTACACGTGAAACATTTCGGTTTGGATTTGTATTGATGACATTATGCTTATCAAAAAAGAACAATGATGGGCCGAAACATCAACACTGATGGTTGTCCATGTCATGTTTTGTACCTTTGTTTTATTTTGGTCTTAATTTTCCATCTTCTTGCTTCAATCCTCCTTTGTCACCTGCTAGGAATGAAGTATTTTTCTAATGTACTCCTTTTTGATTAGGTTATCCTGGTGCTGGTAAGTTTTGTGAGCTTTTCTCGCGTATTTCACACTTGGTTCATTTGCTCATTACCTCAGCTGTCTTTCATTTTTTCATTATGGTCACTTCATA
Organism: Menidia beryllina; assembly: GCA_013363375.1. Taxonomy (NCBI): domain Eukaryota; kingdom Metazoa; phylum Chordata; class Actinopteri; order Atheriniformes; family Atherinopsidae; genus Menidia; species Menidia beryllina. The sequence continues at coordinate 98,061 of JABUIW010000171.1, read as the reverse complement.
ATCGCTTAGCTTTTGATTGTTCATTGTCAGATCACTAAAATCGTCATGATGTGATTATGTGGTCAGTTTATTTAGTCTCCAATTTTTGTTAATTTCATCAAGAATAGGTGAACTTTATCGGCAGTCCTTGCTTGCACACGACTGGTATGCATTTTGGATCCTCAACCTTCCCCTTCGTGACACTTATTACTTATTTAAGCATTTAAACCTGATAGCAAAGGCAGAGGTAATTGAGAAAGACCCGACTGAATTTGCTCATTCAATGCTCTTGTTATTCTGTTAATGCCGCATCAAAATTCAAAAGCATTACTAATGTTTTTTTAAATTTTTTAACATTTTTACATGAGCTCTATCTATTCTTTAAAAGAATAGAGAAGACCTTTCAACTATGTTCTCAACCCATCTCTTCCAGACAAACTGCTTATCGTTGCATTGAGAAAAGAATTTAAATAAATGAGTGTGCTTTTATCCTATAATGGCATTTGAGTATCTATCAACACTCAAGGTTTTTTAAGCATATTCCCAGTCTTTAAAAGATTAAACTGCAGTACGAAATGAGAATCCCACCAATATTTAACATTCCCACTTTAAAAACGTTAGCTCAGATTCAATAGCACCAACAAATATTTTAAAAAGTTAGAATGGGGATGAATGGAGGACACTTTGGTCTGAAAGTCTTCCATGGTTGTTGATTGTACGTGTGTTGCAGTTCCTGCTGGAGATGTGAGGGGTGAACTGAGAGAACTGAGGGTCTATAGTCCACAGGATAGTTATTTTCATATAAAAAAGGAGGCTGGGATAACTGGGCTTTGATTTGAACAGCCCCAAAAATCGGATGAGACTCCTGTTGATTTATCTTAGCTCACTGTGTGCATGTAAGGGAAGAAACAGCTCTGGTCAGCAGGCACCTGGGGGCAAACGCTCAGCCCTGTTCGACAGAGCATTCCTGAGATGTCTCACATGCTCAAAGTTTCACTATATTGGATGGGTAGGAGTTCAAATGGACGTAGACCCATTAGGTTTTTCGTTCCCACTTCTGAAAAGCTTACTTAAAAACGAGTAGACAGGCAACTGAAAGGGTGTCTGATTCATTGAGGACAGATTTGTCTCCTCTTGCCTTGTCAACCTGCATAAAAAACTGAATAAAAAAATGAAAGAAAAGGCTTTTTGTCGTTATTGTGCGACATGCATTGAAATGAGTTCTCCTATTCTACACAAAGCAGTCGACATTAATAGCCAAAATCTCTCCTGAGGACATCCGTTTTTTAGATTAGGCTTTTAAAAAGACAAGACTTTTTGTGATGTATTTGTTTGTATCTGGTTTTCACTCACAAACATCAAGGCCCTTGTGTTGTATCTTAAGTCAAACTGGCAACAAACAGCACGGTAACATTCTAAGCTGAGCCATTGACCTTGGTAACAATTACACAACCTTAAAGTTAGATACTTGTTAACGCACAGCTGGAACAAAAGCTGCTAAAATGACTAAAGGATAGTGAAGTAATTTTTTTTCTTACTTAAATGGTTTAGCAAATATCAGAATTGAAGTCTCTGACTGGCACGTGAGCTCACAGCCTTTAAGCTGATGCCATTCCAGCGACTTCAGGTTAACCAAATGTTACCAACAACTCCTTTTAACAATAGAGCTCTGTTGTTCAGGACAAAACCCGAGATTGTAGAGATTAAAACAGATCCAACTTTTTGTTTAAATGGGATTCATCAAACTAATGCAGCTATCTACAAATAAAATCAGATGATCATCACACACGGCTGCTTTCTGGTACTTAATTTACATCATTTAACAGTTATCTCCGGCATTTTTTCCAGAATTTCTTAGATTTCTTTTATGCATCGCTGTGGTTCATGCGTACAGCTTCATAGCAGCAACAGAGGATTATGGACGATAAAACATCATGGTAGTTTACTGTAATTATTTCACCAAGTGGCTACCGTGGCCCCTGTGACTCAAAACGGGCATCAGCTATAATAACCACTCCCACCTATCTGGTTCCAGTTGGACTTGTACTTGTATCACATATTTCGTCTGTACTTTAAACTAATCTGATAGAGGATTAAGTGATTTTACCTAAACCGTGCATTGATGTAGAAGTAAAGCATTGGAGTCTTTTTCCACATGAACTCTAAGTCCTCTTAAAAGACACAAAAGCTAAATGTACAGTAGATGAGTACATCCAACCTGAATTACCCCCTCTACTGTGAGACCTGCTCAAAACAAAGCACAGGCGTGCAAAAGGGTTTGTGAACTCTGCACAGATTGAACACTGAACAAAGTCTCCATCCAGTTTTTCCGAGCAAGCGTTTGAAATCGTGCCATTCCTGTTATAAAAATAGCTTGGCAAACTGTCATAGCAGCCTCTTAACATTCTCTGAATTCTGTCTATTTAATTCCTTCCCTTTTGGCGTTGTGTGAATTACATAAGAACAAATGGTATGATGGTTGACTTAATATTTCGGTGGCCGATTGACGACTAATCTCCGGTTAGCAATCCTTTCCACGGGTTCACTTGGGACACAGAAAAGCCAACAAAATATGCCTCTCTTTCTCGTAGAGTCTTGTCCAACTTGTCATTTTCTGATTTACAGGAGTACAAACTTTCATTTGATTTAATCAGTTACGGGGAATTGGACAGATGTGGAGGAGTTTTTGTTTCTAATCGATGCAATGTTGATTATATTTTCTATATAAATGATCGTGGTTACTCTTTTACCATCTTGAGACAGAAAATCTTAATTGAATGATTTCAGGGTTAATAAATAGCTTTAAATATACACTCGAAAACAATGTGGGATTAATGACGCAGTCTGTGGTAAACTGTAACACCTTTTTGTGGATGTCTTGGGAAAAAGGAGTAGTGGCAAGGAGGTTGATGTAGGGAACAAGTTCTGTCTGAAAACATTGTAGCAACTTGGGGATCACACCTAGACGTTGGGGCGGGCAGGTGCAAGTGAAATGGACAATGGGTCTGTGTGTCAGGGAGGGTGGGTGTTACGGGGTCACAATGATCCTCCAGCATCTTAACCAACTGACCTGCTGGGAGAGCTGCTTTCCTCTGAGGAAGAAGCCCAGCAGGCAGCCGATGACCACGGCCAGCACGGACAGGATGAGCAGTCCGTTCTGCTTGCAGACATTCTTCACCCGGCCCCACACTTCTTCCAGAGCCACCGCCATCCTCCACCGCCTCCTGCACCTTTTTTTTTTCTTTTTTTAAATCCCGGTCCTGACTGCAACTTCGCAACCCCTCGGCGAAAAACCACCAGAGCAAGGCCCCCTTGCTTTTTTTTTTTTTGCCCCTCTTATTCAGCCATATAGGGACGGTAGAGAGCAAACGGCTGCTGCCACACTGGAGGAAGGTGCTGGGTGTGGATGTTGACGGTGGGGCAAAGTAGCTGGATGCAGGCTGGTGAATGTGAAGGTTTTATGAGACAGGACAAAAAAAAGAAAAAAAAAGACAGGAAAAGTTCAAGAAAAAAAGCAGGTTTGGTTTGGACGAATGAAGACGAATAAAAGTTATTTTGAGATGTTGGTCCACAAAAAAAAAAAAAAAAAAGCACTTCAGGAGTTGACAGAAGTTATCCTTTGAGCGCTGTTATTTTGTCGTAGCCTTACATCAAACCAAGTGCATCACGTAGGCTCCTGCTCTGTCTCTGTCAAGCTGCGACTGCCTCCCTTCTCCGCCGATCAACCCCTCCAGCGGCTTCCTTCCCTCCCCCAAAGTCCCATTTCAGCCGGTGGCCGACAGAGGGCCCCGCGACAGCTGGTGGTATTGTCATCAGGGTTAATACTACTATCCTATTAGGAAGCACTCCACAACTCAGATCTAAGGCTGGATTAGAGTGCTCTCTGAACAATTGGACAATGCATTGCGCCAACCACCAAAAAGGAAAGAAGAAAAACAAAGAAAAAGAAGAAGCAAATCCCAACAAGTAATACAGGGTGATGACTGTGCACATTAAAGCCAGAGCCAAAGCGCCAAGGGTTGGTCACATTTCATCCTCACAGAGGTATGACTGAGCAAAAGATGAGCAAAAAAGAAACACGAGCATTTCTTCATACTGAAAACTAGCCAGAGGTTTGTGCAACCATAAACCTGTTATTTTTTGTTGCAGGAAATTAGGCAAAAATATAATACGTATAGAATGTGCTGCATCACGCCGATGAACCAAATGTGGGCCAGGAAGGCATCATCCATCTTAGAAAATCCCATGGGGGTAATATGCGTTCCATTATTTCATCTTCTTTATCAGCGTCAAACGTCAGTCACATCCCCTCAGTGCCGGGCTTACTTCCTTTTTCTACTGTAATAATTCTTGTTCTATTCTTTCTGCTTTCTCCTGATTTGTCTGTTAAATATCCCACACGAGCATTGGCATTTCAACTTCAATTCTTTAGAGGTTAAACCTGCTGGTTTTATCCAGCATGTGCACTTTTTTGTATAACTTTTCTTTTGACCTTTTTTTGTAAAGCAGTGTGATTCCCACAGTGTGCTCTTGCACAGTCTTATTTTTATCATTACAGTGTTCACATTTATTGAAGTTGCCATTCAGTTCTAACAAAGTGATGTGTAGCTGGAATTGCCACAAGGTAAATTTGTAACATAATACTAACAGAATGGAACAGAATGCAATGATTTGCCATTGTCATGAATCAACATGGTATTCATTGCAGGATTTAGGAACCATATCAGACGCTGAAAGTAAGATATTTTATCAATTGATACAAAAATTTGCGGTCATATCGAGTTTGATAGCAGTAAAAATGGAACAGATGCAACAATAAAGCCTAGTAAGTGACAATAAAAGCTGATGGAAAATTTTAAATGTTATTAACTCATTCGCTGCCAAAGACGTCTATAGACGTCTTTTCAAATCCAACCGCTGACTGCCAAAAACGTCTATAGACGTCTTTTATGTTTTTCAATGCGAGTGGCTTGGGGGACGATCGGCGAAAGTTTTTCCGTAAATATCGGCTTCTAGACAGAGTATGGACTAACAAATTTACCCTCTAGGTAGCTGTGCCACTTTTGATGGGAGATTAGCATAGATTGTAAGCAAATAAAAACAAACGCAATGGTTCGCTATGAGAGAAATAGCGCCGGTGAGACGCACGTCGAGGAAGAACGGAATAAGGTAGAAACAAATTTTTTTTTCCTGATGATAGAAGAGAGTCTACTCTTTCTTTTGGTGTGTTCGGTGTTTACATAGTCATAGCACAAACTATTCTGTGGCTCTTGAAAAATCAGTCAAAATTCTCAAAGAACGACTCTCTGTTCTGAAAATGGCTGACAGTCAATGAGTTAATATCATTGATGCCAGATGAGTGCAAAAGAGCACTTTAAAGATACAGAATCCATCCATTTAGGGTCTATACCTCTTATTCCTAGTAGGGTCCTGATTAGGCTGGAATCTATCCCAGCTGCCATTGGGTCAGAGGCAGCGTACCCACTGAACAGGTCGCCAGTCCATCACAGGGCCACCAAGAAACCAACAATCATATTCACTCCTGTGAGCAACTGGGAGCAGTTAATTGATCCAAAATGCATGTTTGTGGAATATGGGAAAAGCTGGAGTACCCGTAAAGAACGAGGTGCAGAATCTCCGAGGAAACGTGCTTCAGGAAGATTCAGCCGTCTGCAGAGAACCGTGTCCATAACTTGTTGCCTTGTGAAGTTTAAGCTGTATGTTTCTTCCATTTTGTACCAGGTTTTGTGTCTTCTTCCTCACTTCCTGTTTCATTTTGTGCAATCGTTTCCTGTTGCTGACAACTTCACGTCCTAAGATTCCCTCTACCGATCGGACTCTGCCACACCTACTGTTGTCCACCTGGGCCGCTTCACCTTCCTCTGTTCATGTGTCTAGTCATACATCTCCCATTCAGCCTTCCTTTGCGTGTTTGTCTTTGTCACTTGTACCAAGCGATCCAGCAGTTATTTCAACTTTGTGTTTTGCTGTTACTTGACCTAGCTTGTACTTGGGATTTCTCTTTGCCTCTGAGTTTTGGATACCTCAGTCTGAATTATTCCTTTGACCCCGGACTGAATTAAAGGATTGTTGAATTCAGACCTGAGTGGAGTTCTGCATTTGAGTCCATGTCCTTGTGTGCACAACTGTGGAGCACTTTCATTGTATTCTTTCTTTTGGGTAAAATAGCAGATATTTGCTGTAAGGCACCATCTTAAGAGTGGGGAGATCAAAATGGCGTATGATATTTTTCACTATTTGTTATTTGAATTTTATGTGTGTCATTTAGTAGTAGTAGTGTTGGTAGCAGTATAGGACCCATTTCTCATGCAGCAGCCATGTTTGTGGAACTGGGGACTGAAAATGTCCCCATTTAATGTATTTATGATGAATTCTAAATTTCTATCCTAGATGTTATAAAATATATTAAACAGGCAACTTGCAATTTGAACTTTTAAACGAATGTATTAATCTGCATAATGGGTTTAAAACCGAATTTAAACTTAAAACAATACAGTTTGGTGTGTTTTTCATCTCCAGTATGAATGGAAAGCACAAAACTAGTTTAAAATGGGCAAGAAGGGATAAAAGCAATAATGAATCTTGTGAAAATGAAATGTTAATTTCCATTTATTTTAAGGAGAAGGAAGGATGACTAAACAACCAAATCTTAGGTTTTGTAATCTTAAAGAATAGATTGGACTTTTTTTTTACACGACAGAGTTTTGCAGTGACCGTTCACACAATTAAATAAATAAAAATGTAGACTAGAACTTACCTTTTAGTTTGTTTGAATTTTTTTTTCAGACATTATTCTGTTTTAACTACATTGACAGAAGGAAAGGGGCCCACTCAACTCCTCTGTTCCTGATCTACACGCCCACCTATCTCCCCTTGATTAGCCTCCATTCTCACCCACTTGGTATAAATCCTTCAGGGTCAACTCGAATTCAGGGTGAGCATCACAATATGAGTGCCAATTTCTTTCAGGCTCTGAAAAGATACATAATGGAAATAAAACAAAACTGCATTACATTTTCTCTGCATGACAGAATATGGCAAGGTCTCCGGTAAAGTAATCACCACTGAAGAACGACCAAAGAAGATTCCATTTTCTTGTCTTTGTGCAATTTCTTCATCTTTCCTCTTTCAATGTCTTAGGAATGCGGAGAATGAGAAGAGGATAAAACAAACAAAAAAACCCCATAAGGGCTTCATATTCTAGACAATTCAGAACTCTCTGATTTAAATCATCAGTTCACCCCCAAGGATCATAAACACAATGATGCAGACTGAGAGAATGAGAGGATGGATGAATTCTTTTCAAACAACCAAGACTTACCACTGTGCTTCACACAATGAAAGCGAAGCAGTGATACTTTCTTGGAACATGAACATTACTAAGCACCAGAAGGGCAAAGAAAAATAGATTGTTTTCCAACAATGGAAGCAGACCTAATATATAACTTGCACATGGTTTCTGGTCGGGGGATCACATATTTCTAGCTCGGCCATGCATGTGCCGGATATCAACTGGATGGAGCCTTGTGAAGCAACACAAGAGAAGTTTGTGAACCTTTGAAGGCCTGAAACTATCCAAGGATATGTGGGAACTAAAATGTCATCATTTCCAACCATTTTTGCAGTATTTTGTTGTTGTAGGCTTTGGATGACACCTGATATGTACTAATGTACATGTACTTAACTCACACAGAGAGTGCGGTGCTACACCTAACTTTTGTAGGGGCAGTCGAAGTTGAATGGAAATAATGAAATTCCCTAGTTTTACTTGAAGACATTTAAACTTGACAACATTGTGGAAAGATGGCAATGTAATCTAATGACTTTTGATGGATGTTTCACATTGACTGTCTAGATTGTGTTCTAGTTGTATTACAGTGTTCAACATTTATCAATCAGTGTCCTTGTAAAATAACCGTAAGTTATATTTTTTTATGCGAACATAATACATGTAAATGTGAATCCAATATACACATTCTGCATACACAATGAATATGAACAGTATAAAAGTCAGAAGAGAGGGGAGTGATAGAACAATGATGCATTTGAAAACCTCATGATTTACTATATTCATATTACACAGTAGCTTAAAAATAGAATTGGCATATTTTTCCCCCTCAATTCTCATGCAATACAATTGTGACACAAACACACAGACTTCAGATCACCATGAGCTTTTGTACTCAATAGTCTTGCACAGTATGACTGGTTCGTTTAATTAAAAGTGTAAGCAACAATACGCTACATGTTGGGGTCAACCAGCAGCCTTTTAGTTATGAATAATAGCTTTTACATGATGTGTGCTGCAAGGCTGTTGTGCAATGTGCTGTTTTCTGCAGTGAAACATGAAACATGTGGGCTCAGAAGGCAGTAGGTCCCTTAGTACCAAAAGGGAAAAGTACATTCTGCCAGATAATGAAAAACACAATTGTCTGCATGCTTTTAAAGGTACTTCATGCTTACATGGCAACAGTGGTTTGAAAATAAATGTTCTCCAGCAGACCCTTCAAAAGCTTTCTTATCTATGTTTGCGAGGACATGAGGATCTAGTCAGAATCCAAATAATTGGGGAGAAAAAAATAAGTACAGGAGAGGCACAGCTGATGCATTTCCTTGCCATTCATTTTGTTTGTGCTATCCTCTTAGTAACTCCCATGAAGAGGAGTGTGATTAGACACTCTAAAGTCTGCAGTGAGACATTAAAGCACCTTTAAAGCACCGTATTATGAAAAAGTGTCAAAACCAAGCATAAAAATAATGTTTTTAATGTAAAATGTAAGATCCAAGTGTCCTACCACCGAAATCATAGAACACATGTGCCATCAGGAAGACAAATAGGAAACAAAATCTGATCAACTGAAGAAAGCCCAAGATTATAACACTTTTACACTGGGCATGAAACGTGCACTGCATTCATCATCATCCTCTTTTTGCACCCTAAGGTACCCATCACTGTTGAACGGTAGAATGAATGAGCTCCTCCACAACACCACACTTTTTTTCCAGGGCCCTTTGGAATCATTTTCAGCCTTTTCATTATCACAGAGAATTGGCTCATTCAGAGCATCATCTGTGATTAGTCCCATTTTTGTAAGTTTTGTAGTGCACTCAGAAGTGCTTTATGCCCTCACAATTTAATGTTGCTGATTGACTTCCTTCTGTCTGATTTTAAAAAAGTTACCTCAAAATGACTGCTGATCATTCCACATAATACATCAGATTACGTATTTCTCAAAGATAGTTCACTGCTGTTCACATATGCAATTTAGAAACCTCCTATATTTAGCTCATAACCTGCAGGACCTCAACATCCAAACGGATAAACTGCTGAATGTTAACCTACCGAAAAAGGATGATAATGATGATAGTGAGAAACCTACTGGAGTCAACAGTAACTATTCCAAGCCAAAGGAAGAAGAAGAGGAAGGAGCATAAATTGTTGTAGTTAAAATCTATCAAACTGAGACTGACAATAAAGGTTTTTTGTATAATTTAAATGTGAAATATTTAATATTTTCCAGACTTCGTATTCGAGCTGGCAATGAGTTGATAATCCAGAAAGCTTTTTTTTTTTAAACAATCCTGAAAAAATGTGACAACGATCATTTTTGTGGATGCAAATTTTATACTTTTCCTTTTGCCAGTGTCTTCTGATTGGCTGGCGACCTGTCCACGGCGTGCCCCGCCTGCCAGAATATATTGCACTGATCAGACTTAAAACTGACTTGTCCTCGATCAGAAGTAAATGCCCACTCCAGTTATGAATTCCAAACATGTGTCCACCTCTTACCCAATGACAGCTGGGAAAAGGCTCCAGCTCCTTTCGACCCTGTGAGGGATAAGCAGTGGAGACAATGGATGGATGGATATTTCTGATTTGCAGACAGCTTATCTGCTAAATTCAAGACAAGCCATTACCATTGTTATTCAGCTTTTTTTTTTTTTTAAAAAGCATCTCAAAAATGTCACATGAATTGCATAAAGATGGTCAATCTCTGTTAAAGGATGGATCAGGCAGAGGAATAAGGGAGAAATGAGTGAGGAGCCAAATGAAGTGGAGGAGATGCTGCAATGCTGTGATCAGACAAAGAGACAAGGTTAGGAATAAACCAGGAAGAAATGAGGGCTTTGCTTCAGTGTAAAGGATGCACTGTACTTAAGATCATCATGAGTAGTGTGTACATGTCAGTTTGCGTTTACAGGTCTGTGAAGGTGTTGGTGTGAGTGATTGTCGTGGACAAGCAGGGACAGGTTCTGACCAACCCGGCTACACAATCCCTCTACTACTGTCATATAATCCCCTTTCTTTTGCCAATTTTTTTTCCTGTTTTGGGATTGGTCTGGCAAGGATAATCTGGGATTAGTGCGAGTAGTCAGAGATGGTGTGCTTCTCGCTCGAGGAAGACACATTCAGCATCCGTGGGTCCGCTGCTATCGGCCTAAACATGTTCCATTACATATCATTTACAGACTCAATTTAACTGTGCCAGTGGCTTTATTTGAGAACCGGCTAACCAAGTGAGGAAATGAATTAGGATGCCACCAACAGGTCTTGATGATTTTTCCTCCCCTGCCTCTTTCACAATCTCAATGCCACAGATAATTTCAGAATTATTAATCATGTAGTGCCTTTGTGGAGTTGAGAGCGGCGTTGCTTAGTGGCAGCAGTGACAGAAATTCATGGGGGGAATGCATTAGAAAAAAACAACAAAGAAAGAACTGAGTTAGTTTAGTGTGAGGCCTGACAAAAAAGCACCATTGGAGCTCATTCCCTGGTTTCATATTGACTGGAACAAAATAATAGAGATGAAATGAGAAGCCTATTTCTGGCACATGAACACTGACCACTGCACTTTTATATGTTTCCAAAAAGGTTAGTTTGTGATGAATACATGTGTGCATGAGCAGGTATGTAGATGTATATGTATGTATGTGCATATGTATGTACATAATGTGTGTATTTACAAACGTATACGTGTGTATAAATATATATATATACACACATATATATACACATATATATATATATATAAACACAGGTTTGAAAATGCACTCGGGCAATAGGCGAAGTTCTACTAAATTATAATCTATTAACATCAAACTGTTGAATTTAAATGAAAAAATCTGAGTTGATACTATTTCTAAAAAAACGCAGTTTTCAGGCATACCACTTGTTGCATGTGGAAAAAGAGAGGACGCGAGCTTAACAGCAGACATTTAGTTATTCCACGAAAAAGTACACATGCAATAATAATTAAACGTTATTAAACAAGCCAAATCATTCAAATATACTAGATATACATACATTTGTTGGGCGATAACACCCGCCCAGTTGGCGATGGAGAGTTTTATCAACTGTTAAGATTCAATTCCTGCCTGACCAATTTAAAACCATGTTACTTGCCAGGTGTTCCTGTTCTGATTCAGCCAATGAAAAAACATTCTGAAACATGACGTAATCCATACCTCCATCCATCCATTTTCTATACCCGCTCAATCTAAGTCAGGGTGGCATCCTTGACTGGGTGACTGTCCATCACAAGGCCACACACAGACTAATGAGACCATGAACAACTCACAGTAGGTATGAGCTAGTGTCCCATACATTCACAGAGATTAAATCAGCCTCTCCATTTTGCTCTTGCGAAGGCCCAGTCATTTTTTTGTATTGTTTTTCATCCTTGACATTTATCTCGTTCAGAGAAAAGCTCCTCTAATGAATCATACTACTGCTGCTGAGTCAATGTGCTCATGTTAGTTACCTTCATTTTAATGAAAAATCTAAATACATTTATATCTTTCACAGTTAAGTTACAGTTTTGTTTTTACACTTTCTTGTCACATGTAGTGAAAGAGGGGCAGGGAAGCCTAATTATTTATGTATTAAAGACATGACTTTAAGTGTTTTATCTTTCCTCAAAAGCTGGAAAACCTTCACACCAGTAAGTTGTGCACCAACGTTGTGTCTACCCTTGTGTAACCGTGCTGAACTTGGCCGTGTGTTTGTTCAGCTCGGTCCAGCTAGAAGTGGCCATGTTCTCATCTTTTACTCTGTACCGTCGTATTTTACCTCTGCGTTGTGTTTTTAATGATGGCCACGAGACAGAATATGTTCAACGATGTCTTTAATCTGCGTGGAACAGAATATGGACTGGTCACATATGGCTCTTCACACTGGCAACCGCACCTCTCGTGCCCGTCTCGCATATAATGGCCCAAAACTATACATTTATATTTAAAAGAAAGACATTAAAATAAAATAAAT
>JABUIW010000171.1:69838-85786 GCA_013363375.1 Menidia beryllina | reverse complement strand
AAACTATACATTTATATTTAAAAGAAAGACATTAAAATAAAATAAATACCTGCGTGGAACAGAATATGGACTGGTCACATATGGCTCTTCACACCGGCAACCGCACCTCTACGAGGAACAGCATTAGCGATTAGCATCAAGCTAATTATTCATTCGCATTAAGCTAGCTGTTAAATTCCAAACATATTGATTTAGCACGGTGTTATAACAATAAGAAAATGTACGTAGTACTTCATTTGTCATCGATTAATCCAGCTAGGGCTCATATAATTGACACTTGCTTATAAAACACCGTACTTTATCACTGTGCTAACAGCGAACAACTCACCTCGTGCCCGTCTCGCATTTAATGGCGACGAGGTAGCTGTGCACACTGTACTTATTGCGACCGACCACCAAGAGAGGCCGCTGTTTCCCCATAATACAATGAGCCAAAAATGAAAATAATGACAAGTGGAATCATAACAAATGAAACCCGTTACACTTGTGAAGCTAAAAGTAGTGTGTTCAGGTCAAAGAATCATTGGAATTCGTTGGAAATATTAGTCCAGATGAGTTAAGGGAAGAGCTTTCTCCTCTGGCAGAGGATCCCAGCTAGAAAGAGGGGTACCGGCTGCAAAGCTTTTGAATATGAATATAAGGAAGTGCATAAGTACAGAAGTATATACTGACTCAAACAACTTTTTTTACCAGCCGCTGAGAGATTGGCTGTTTAAAGCCAAGCAGAAATCTCAAGCATGTTATTACTTTTGAAAATCCTTCAGTTATCCGCATATAGCTATTTAGGAGGGCAACATTTCAGCTGAGACATGTTTAGCTTATGTCGATGGTGCAACTTTTGAGAAATGTTTCCCAGTACGACCACATTTATTGTTAAAAGACTCCATTTTGAACTAGAGGTATAATGAAGCCTTTAGCCTTAGATTTACAAAAAGCTTACAAGACAAATGGGATATTGAAGGGGCTCGGGAGATAAAGTTGGCCAATTATTCTATGTCTGCAGGATATCCATTTTGGAGGAAAAAGACTCTCACTGAATGAGTCATGAATGCACCTGTGTCCTCTGAATGACAGCATTTTTTTTCTGTAATTGAAAAACTCAAAGAATATTGGTATTAACATTTTAGCCTATGTTGGTGAAGATAGAATGAATATACAGGCACATTAAAAATTACATTTGTTTGTCAATTTGTGCCACACAGTCACAGTTTTTAATGTTTAGTTTTGCTCATGTCAGTGTAATGTATTGACTCCAGACATAAACTACCAGTATATTCACTTTGGGTGGGAACTTCCTCAACAACAAAGGACAACAGAGATAAGAAAACATAATTTCATAATTCAATCTAGGAGACACATCTGCGTTTAGCTCTAATTCATCAAAACAAGACGGTTCCCAGTTGCCAGGATAAAGTGATTATGGAAACTGAATGAATGGATCAGGGATATGTGCCAAAGGTTGCCTCAGATGTTCCAGTGCACAGACAAAATTCCACCCCCTATGAATCTCTGTGAAATATATTCTTGCATGTTATTACCTAAATCAATCTGACCAACATTATTGAATTTTATAACTAACCCATAAAGCAATTAGATAGCATAATCTCCACAATTCTGAGACTTTTGAGGATATCAGAGAAAATTAAATGGGAACGTCTTCTTGGTCTGTTGTTGCTAAACATAGATCCAAAAAGACTTTTCTTTCTGAGGTAATACTGGTCTATAAATAGCTTCTGTTTTTTTATATTTACGCAACCTGCCAACCTACATGAGTTGGTAGTCGTGTGTAAACGTTAAGTTTTGCATTGAGTTATGACCTAAGGAGGGCTAATATTTAACATGGTCAAATGACAAAAAGGGATTTATAATAAATGCAGTTACAGCATTGTAAGATGCTCATTGCGTTGTATTCCCTTGTTGACTCTTTACAGCGAGGATGTCTTCAATAATGATTTGAAGGGGTGATTAAAGCTGTGCTGCTGTTAAAACTTTAATGAGACATTATTCCAACACTTAATCCCGTGTAATCACGCACAAATCTCAGCCTGACTTGAGACAGACAGAGAGAGAAAAAGGGTGAGAGAGAAAGAAGAGGGGGGAGGGCTGCAACGTTCCTCAGATATAAAGTTTTCCTCCTCCGTCTCTCTCTCTCTCTCTCTCTCTCTGCTCACTCATTCAGGATTGAGCTGATGGAGAAACGCGCTCCTCCACTGGACCACTGTGCCGTCGACGCACCCACACAAGCCATCTCTAACAAGCCATCTAATCAGTGAATTTTTATTTCTCTTCCTTTCTTTTTTTTTATCTCCTTCTCTTCTTTTCCAAGCTGCAAGATGAGTGCTGAGTGCAGCAGTTACCACAACACCGAGGGGGTGTACGTTCAGGGCTTCTCCTGCCCCAAAGCGGGGAACGCTGCGTTGGCCGTCTACTGTTGTGGATTCAACGACGTGAAGTACTGCTGTGATGATCCGGACAGTTTTTTCCCCTATGAGTACGGATACATGTGGTGGCTGAGGTAAGAGCAGTTTTTGCACACTGTTTTTTATGCAATTTTTGTACTGGTCCCTCATTGGGAATGAGCCATGGAAAGCAGGCTCACTTTATCATTTCATTAAGTTGATGAGTTAATAAGATTACTGTTAGAAGGGATCGACCCCCCAACCTCATTTATTAAAGAAAACAAAAATTAACTTAACTGCAAATAGTTTCCTCTTTTACGTTACGAGTAAATGATACATTTAATATAAGTTAATGGAGTGTGGAATTTTAGCCCACAGTGCATCTTCAAATGATGACCCACCCTATCCTCTGATACCTGACTCCAAATTGATCTCTTTCTCCCCTTTCCTTTCCTCTCAGTATTGGCGCTCTGGTTGGTTTGTCCATCGCGGCAGTTGTCCTTCTCGCCTTCCTCATCACCGTTTGCGTCCTCTGCTACCTTTTCATCGTCACCAAACCGAGTCGCCTTGACAACGGCCTGCCCCTCAGAGCGCCTGGTCAGGATGTTTTTAGGGTTCCTCTTAAGTGGCCCACACAGGAGTTTCATGCCGTTGCACGAGTGCCTTTCTCTTACAGAGTTATGTACATCCTCAGTGCTTTCTAAAAAAGATCAGCAACATGTTTCTTTGCATTTTCCTGAAATACATAGAACTAGGCTTGATTGGATAGAATGCCAACACTTATTAGTATGTTCTCGCGCACGTAGTTCTCTGATTGTGCGATTACCCAAGTGACCTCCCTCAATACATCCACAGTGGATTAGGGTCAGGGTTAGGGTTCGAAATTATCTGGGAATGGATAGAGATTCCTGTTTTGGGGAGTTTTCAAATACCTTACGAATGAAAACGCTGGAGTGTGGAATTGAGCAAAAGACGGGTTTGGAACTAAGACCAGTTTGATGTTATGCACATCGGTCCGCCCAAACCCATTGTTCTACTTCTGCCTTTCAGAGCTGCGAGGACACAGTCTCAGAACATTTGAGACAAGGTTGAGTCTTTGATTGAAAATAACAGACGAAAGATCTATCGTACACTCAGAAGGGAAAGAAAACAGCGAAAAGCAGATTTTGAAAACGCACCTTAAAGCCAACGCGACATACATTTGCAGGCCTTTTTCATTCGTTGGGCCTTTTTTAGGAAACGCACATGAATACAGGAACTGAAAGTTTTTTGGGAGCTCCACATTAACCTGTACCGTCTGTACCCTTCTCAGCTGGAGACTCCGGTGAGGGACCCAGTCAGGGGAGGCTGACCTCCGGTCTGCAGGCCTTCCGGAAAAACTTCACGAGCAGGAGAGTAGACTCGGACAACGATTCATCGGACCCGGAACGCCTTTTCCAGAGGTGTTTCACGGCAACGGTGACGGGTGTGAAAGTGGAGAGTCCCTCATAAGCTGACGAACGCAAAAGAGTAGGACCACCAGGGAAGGTGAGATGTGAATTAGTGGTACAAGAGACGCATTTTGAAGACACGGAAACGTTCCTGCCTCTCACCGCTCGCCATGAGTGGAAGTGGACATGTACGATTTTTGTTTCCTTTCAACTAGAGCCGAGTAGTCCAAGCATGAGCCAAGGCACAACGACCTTTTCGCTCCAGTTTCTGTTCGGAATGTACAGTTTTAAACATGACCACATAAAAATGCTGTGGACCAAATAAAACAAACCAAAAAAACAAGGTTAGTTCCAC
Source organism: Menidia beryllina (assembly GCA_013363375.1). Lineage (NCBI taxonomy): Eukaryota > Metazoa > Chordata > Actinopteri > Atheriniformes > Atherinopsidae > Menidia > Menidia beryllina. Next base: position 81,602 of record JABUIW010000171.1, on the reverse strand, counting down.
CAACACGAACGATTGGGCTGCGAGTTCTTGAAATCTGATTGGACTCGACTGTGAGCTGTTGATTTGAATCATACCTCAGGAGCTCAATGATCAAGGCGGACGGCTATGGAAGAATGATTATCTCACCAAAACTTTAAAAAATAATAATTTTACGCACTCAAAATAAGCCTAATGTTCCCATTTCCTTGACAGTGATGATCTCATTTCATCTCCCACCAGCAGTCAACGATGTTAAGATGTTTTTTTTCAAGTTGTTTTTCACCAGCACCAACAACTGTGAAACCAATCTCCTCATGGTTGACTGTAGTCCTCTGAATATCACGAGGGGACGATGTCCCCAGTCAGCTGACTCCACTGTGAATGAGGAAAACGAGTGTGAAGTATGAATGTCAGGACAATCTCAGAACTGCAAGCTTCAAGAGATTTTCTAACTCTTAACTCGACGCATCTGGGATCAGAAGTTAGCTCCACACATTGACAATACATTTAGCAAAGGAGCACCTTGTTGGTCCAGTTGGGTCCAGTTGATCCAGTGTAAATGAATGAGGAGATATGGTGAAAGCTTTGCTTATTGTTGCTTAATTTTCATTCATTTGATGCAGTTAAGTTTTCTGTTATTGGCTGCACATGGCTCGGGCCTACTAAAAAGTCTACAGACTCACACAGATCGTATTTTTAAAGATTGAATTTCATGGCTAGATTTCGGAAAAGATGTTTTTTTAACAACACCGGGCTGTGCTTTGGATCACAGCTGGTTGGGTTACGGTGACCTTGTTGTGAGTCTGAGTCAGAGGTGAGGGCAGAGGGTGCATTCGTTTCTTTCAAAAACAACAAAATGACCTCAGTTGTGTGTGTACGTCTGCCTCTGAAATCACCTTTTTTTTTCTTTATTCAAAATTGTATTTGCTTCTGTGGTCAAGTGTATTGAAGTTGTTTGTTGCCTTGTTTAAGAATGTAAAATGTGGCCATTATATCGACGAAGCGGGGCGTTGCGGTAGGAGATGTCCATCAACTGAAAAATGTATCGAGATGGATCAAGACACTGACTGTCAACTGCCTCACACATGCTGCATAGATGCGTTAAAAAAGCTCCCCATAGAATTTCTGAGCCGTTCATGGTTGCGCTACAGCATTTTTGTGCTTTGGACTAATGTAGGTATGAGTACAATGAGGTATGGTTAAAAAAAAACCCTGAGATGCCAAAGCTTGATAGGACAGTAGTTTTTTATTCCTGTAAGCACACTGCGAAAATAATACTTATTATATTTTCACTTGAAAATTGTACTGCACTGGAAATGGCAATGTGACATTTTCATTCCGTTTTTTTTTCTTTTTTTTTTTCTACTAATATAAATAAATAAATTCACAATAGCTTTCACACGGCCTTATCTCTAATGGGTTTTGCTGAGCGTTGCCACCATTAGATAAGATGTCTAGTTTTGAACAAGTTGTGCTAATTTCTCTGTGTTGAACATTTGGTTTGTTTGCATGAGAGTTTATGAGCAGCGAGCTCCTGTTGTGCTTGTTTTTTTAGCCTCCACTTTCTTGCGGAACACATACCTTTCAGACACAGCTCGTTTTCTCTTTGGAGAATGTCTGCTCTGCTCGGTCTAACCCACGATTTGCATTTCAAAGAGCGAGACAGGAGCCACTGCGGAAGATGCGACTTCCTCGTCCGTAATGACTGTTTTTTTCGGAGGCCGTGATTCATCCACGCAGATCTTGTGAAATCTTGGCAAAGACCTGGCTCTTTTTACGCTGATGCTGCCATTTCAGAGATCAAACACACCCTGTCAAACAATGTCGCTTTAAAAAAAAAAGAGATTTTTGATCCAACACCTCACTGGTTTAGTTTGTCATGGTTTAATGTGGATATGTGGGATTCAATTAAGTCTTCTTCGCAGTTGAGGAAGCACTGACAGAGTGGGCTTCTTAACTCAAAGAAACCCTTTGGGGAGCAACTCGTCCTCAGCCCCCACAGTCTCTGTGTCAAACACACCCATTTCAGCAACTTTGATTAGAAAGCTTGTATTTAAACTTTTCTTTTCCCAACATTGTTCAGTTAGATTGACTGAAAGTGTATCTGCTTGTGTTTGTTCGTTGGATCTTTTTAAGTAAAATGAAGCATTGAGCCAAAAGTCATGCATGTCGTACAGTCGAGCATCTGAAAGTGAATCTGTATGTTTATTTATGTCATGTATATTTTTCAAGCTGGAGTACATCAGGTACTGGGAATCAATGCATAAATATATGGGATGAACACAGCATTTCAAGAAATAAAGGAAAAAATAAATGCTTTTGAGGCCTGTCAATAAAGGAAGCAAATCAAGAACAAAATGTTATGCCATCTCAATAAAAAAAAAACAGGAGTACGGGCATCCAGGACAATTTATTATCTCTTATTTGGTACACTGTGTCCTTGCAATTTTTACTAAATGAGAAAAAAAAAGCTTTTAAAAATAGTTTCTGGTCTTTAATTTTTGTTGTGACCTCAATGTTAAATGACATTCAGTCATTTTTTGAATAAATTGTGCTTGAATTGATTTTTTTAATTTTTTGTAACACAGCACAAACCATGTGTATCTTAAGTAATTTGTACGCAGGTAGGATGATTCAGCTCATTTCTGTTGCACTTTAAACTGCGGATTTACCACCGGAGTCATCAAAAAATTTGGCTTATGGTGGAAAAAGTTTAGGGTCAATCATATAGCCCCGAAGCAGTGCCTTTTTAACGGATTTACCTGTCTGTGAGTTCTGTCACTGTATGTTTACTGGTGTGATCAGCCCCTATGTACCACGGTATCTTTCCTTGAAGTCTGATTAATGAACTGTTTAAAATATACGCTGCTTTTTTTTCTGTTGATGCCATTTTTTGTGTAAGGCTTAATCACATAAATGGATTTCTGTATTTGTACAGGTTTTGTATGCACTCAACTTTGATGTGCTATTAGTGTTGCGTATGCTCCCTTGCTGCTGTTATGGAAAAATGTCCATCTGAAGTTTTCTGGTAATTTTCCCCTGTTATTTTCAGGTTTCCGGGTAATAAAGTATTTTTTCTCGGAGACTGTAGACCTAAAATGAAATACTCCACAATGCTACATACACAGAGAGGTTATCGTTAAGCTGTGAATGTCAATGCATGGCCCAGCTGAAAGTAGTACAGAGGCAGATCGAATGAATCCTCCCCTCCTCCTCCTCTTCCTTGATTACCATCTCTTGTCATCTTCCAGCCCTCCTGCTTTAAGAGGGGCTCTCTTCAGCGACCCCTCCAAACAAACCCTTGTTGTTATGTCTTTTTCTAATTGTGCTATTATGACCTTTAGTATTGAACGTGTAGGAAATTCAACTCACACACACAACAAAAGATGGATATTTCTACTGTACATTATCTACAATGCTTACTCTAATACTGTTAAAATACAATAGAAGGATCCATATAAATTAGAAAATGTAATGTAACTCTTCATCAAGAGGTAAGACATCCCCTTTAAAAGGAAACAATTCCACCATCGACGAATTTACAGAAACGTCAACTTCACAGAAACCATTCTCGAGAGTGGAAAATTTCAGCTGGAGCGGATTGGAAAGAAAAAAATAAAAACACCAACTCTCCGAGATGAAAAGTCTGCATGCGTCACGCTGATGCAAGCAGAGAAACTAATTTAAAAGATTACAGCATGGGTTTGTCACTTTGAAGCGACCGTTTCTTCAATTGAAAATTGAAGAGATTTTCCAAACTTGGTTGAAGAGTGAAAAAGCTATTTCAAGAATTGCCATTTCCCCCCCCAAAAAGACACATGTGGTAATTATGATACAAACAGTCAAAGAAAACTGAAGCTGATGGGTTTGCTAACTTATTATTCTTTTTTTTTCCTTTCTAGACTCTTAGCTCTCCTCTCCTCCACCAAGTGTTACCTTGTTGTGTTATCTGAAGATGGGTTGCCTGCCAGTAGGTGGGTGGGTGGTTTCCATCCGTGTCTTGTTTGCACTGGTCCCAAACGGAAAGGGCATCTGGTGTAAAACCTCCTGCCAAACTAACCATGCGAGTGACCCCTAATGGTTAAAGTTGAAAGATGAGTGTCCTTAGTGATAAGAACGAGTGCACAGTGTGAGGAAATAATCATCCGAGTCCAGTTGCAGCACATTAAATCAAGCAGAAATTATTTTCTTTTTCAGTCTGGTAGAGTTTGATGGGTTGTCTCTAAGGATGTTGATCACTGTTTGGCTTATATTATCTGTGCACGGCACACAATTTGTGCTTCTAAGTAATATTAAGCAAAAAATATGTGAAGCTGACCAAATTTTCTATTGCAAAACCAAGGGCATGGACCCATTGACTGAATGGTGGTGCTCCTCTGAGGGCAAGTGAGCCAAAAAAGTCACAAACACTCACAATGACTTGAAGGCTCAGTTGTGGATTCACCAATAAATGGTCACTTAGTATTTTTTCATGGAACAGTCAAACGTCTCTCTGTCAGCCTTTAGCGTGTCTTCTGTATAAACTGATGTTGCGCCGGCTTTGTACATCATGATGTTTTTTTGTCGTTTACGACAGAGTCCAAGCCTTTTCAGCTGAAGTAGGTTTTGTATTCCAATCTTTTGGGGTAATTTCTGTTTTTATCCTCTACATGGAAGTTCCAGAATTTTTACATCCCCTCATTCCTCACTTGTAACCGCCGTTCCCCTTCCACCTTTCCAACCGGGACCGAAGGCTGAGAGGCGCTTCTGTTTTGCGTGTTTTACGGATGGGGCAACAGTGCCACTGTCTGGCCTGTGAGCACAAATGCAAAAGCTGAAAAACCTCATGATGCACGCGCCGTCTTCTTCTTCTCCACAAACTCTCATTTACCTCTTCTCGCTCCTAATTGTTTTAAAAAACAGTATAATCATCCCAGATATATAATATAATCTGGGTATTTCTGTCTCCTAACAGGTGAAGACTTACAGAAGTGAGACAAGTCAAACCCAATCGAGTTACTCATTAACGCTGCTCTGTCTTGTGTGTCGTTGTGCAAGTAAGTCACACTATGGCATGCCTTCCAACCTTTGCCCAGCAAGTGTATTTATTGTTTCCAAATGAGAGGAAGAGGAAGGATCAAAACAGAAGTCAGAACTTGGAGACGCCTGCAGAGCGAGTCATCCTATCCTGATCAGGTGAGCTTTTCTTTCAAATATCTTTGTGCTTTTTATGTCTGGTGTGTACTGAGAATTAATCTGTGACTGATCTGGCCTTGTGTTAGTTGTTTGAAACAAATACCTTTTTAGTGAATTACAACGTGTCTGCTGACATGCTTCACTTCCCAAAGAGAATTAATTGATCTTTTTTGTATTAAGAACAACGACAAAAAAGCACATCAGCAACAGGTATTTGTTTTGTCAGATTTATTAAAGTGTACGTGAACACACAGCATCTGGCAAGGCAACGTTAACTAGTAAAAAGTTCATGGTCTGGCCAACTCCCAAACATCATGTGATGGTGACAATGACAGAAAGTACTTTAGTGGTTCCATTTTATTTGTCTTGACGAGGCTTCCTGGTTGGTTTCTGTTCACAAACCATTCAAATGTAGCTACTTTCATCAGGATTCACCCCATGCCAGATAAACAGCAGATGCATATCATCAACAACACGCACATCTTTATTTCCCCGTCTGACTGTGACTGAACATTTCTGACTAAAAGCTTCTTGGTTAATTAAAGTCCAGAGCAGGTTTTTAGTATCTTTTATTTTTGCCAATTTGTATTTGTCCTTGAAATGATAAAAATGCTTCATAATATTTACATCATACATAGTTTTATTGTTAATTTTGTAGTAATTTTGAGAACCTTAACTCTTTTTTCTTGTTGCTGTGTTTAACAGTTTTTAGGACCCATCTTTAGTAATGGATCAGAGATCTTTAAGAGTTTTTTTTCCAGTACCATCAGGCACTCTTGTAAGCTAGGAAAACATGATTATTTTATAAATACATTTGCTAACAAAAATGTAAAGCAGGGAAGATTAGGATTAGGATAAACAAAAGATGCTAAGAGAAAATAGAAAGGACAGGCAAATCCAGAGAATTTTCCCAATTTCTTCTATCTACGATCTAAAGATGTTGTATTTTAGCACCTAAAGAAGATTCACAAGCACACATGCACAAACGTGCACACACCCAGATAGCAGAGTGAGTAAAAAAGCAGAAATTGGCAGCATAAAGATGAGAAAACCATAAGAATATATAAAAAAACAGAAAACCACCAAACAAATACAAATAGAACTTTTCTTCTTTTTATTTCCTGCTCAAGTTTGACTTCTCAGGTCTTTGATTTTAAAGTCTGTTTTCTTGTCTGATGATACACTTTTAAGGTGAGTCAACAGACATAGATAGTTCATGATTTAATTTCTGCTGGTTTTGCCTCAGGTCAGAGAGATGGGCCCGTGGAGCAGTGCTGCCCTTGCTGCTCTTTTTCTCTGCCAAGTGTTGATCAGAGATGCACACGCTGCCCCGACGTTTGATGCTGGGGGGCTTACGAGCCCTGTGAGGCACCTCCTGACGATAGCGGGGGGCAACACTAGCAAGAACGGCACCCTCAGTGAATGTAGGTGGAACGGGGAACACCTGTTGGGTCCATTTCCGGCTCCTTCCTGCTTTCAGCCAGATGTTTTAGGGGAAACTTTACACCATACGGCTGCAGTTCTGAGTTTGTTGTAATACATTTTCTTTGCTGTTTTCCGTTTAGCGTCATCCATTCCTGATGATGCCCCCAAATCGGTGCAGTGGTCCTATCTGGCCGCGGGACTGGGCACAGTCCTGACCCTCTCGCTCCTCGTCGTGATGGCAGCCAAGTTCCGCGTCTTCCATCGTTTCCTGGCCAGCTACAGACACTCGCTGCTCCAAGAGGCCGACGGGATCAGCCAGTACGGTCAGGAGGAGGGGTCGTACCCCAACGTGTCCGGCCGGATGGGCGTCGTGGGAGGGACGCGGAGGGGCCTGGATGAGGACGACGACGGTTTCATTGAAGATAACTACATCCAGACCGGTGAGAAAGAGAGGGCGGAGAGAGAAATCAAGGAGGAAGAGGAGGATGACGTGGAGGACAGTGATGATGACCTTCAGTTTACTATAGGATGATTATGTCTGGAAATGAGTGGATAAATCAAAAACTGCTCTGTTTTTTTTCTTTTACACTTTTACACTTGTGCACGCTTTGAAGAATATGCTGATATTTTCTCTACATGGGATGGGACACATGCAAAGGGGAAGTTTCAATAGAAACATCAATTGGATTGGATCCAACCCCTTGTTAGAAGACAGCCTTTCTTTTCATGATTAATAGGCAACACGGATAAATCCTAAAGTTTCTAACACCTATCCTGGAAATAGCTAACTTTGTGGTAGATTTATGGTCAATAAAGAACTGTACAGTGCAGATAGGGCATTATACAAATTCATTAAGTAAAAGGAAGTCTAATTAATAAAAGCTTACTTAATAAATTCTCTTAAAAAAGGAGAATCAAACTCCTGAAAGATGAAAAATTATGTATATCCTCAGAAAAATGTAAATCGTCGGTTTTAAGTGAAATACAAAATACAATGATCTACAATGTAAATAACTACAACAAAAATAAACATACAAATAAAGTTCAAGTTGTTTTTTTTTGTGCCCTAGACTAGAATTAGTCATTTCATGTGCAAGTTGCCTGGTTGATTTATTATATTTTGACTGTGAATGAACTACAGGGAGGGAAACCAAAGTGAGAGTCCACCATCTTCATTGTAGTCTGAATGACTGTGTGTTCATTTGAATCTCTCTCTCTCTTTTTTTGTAGTGAATAAATTTTCGCCTGTAAAAACACTTGGATAGCTTCTGTTTTCATGTCACCCACAACAAACGCACAACAACACAATTAACCCAGTAACTCTTCGATTTGATGTGACACTTACTGAGACTTTATTCACAACCATATACTGTTCACATTTCAGATAAAGTGGACAGTGGGGTGCAAGGATGCACTTATCAATACGTTGCACCATTGTTTACAGCAGTACTCTGTTTTGTTGTAAAGTGATATTGACCATGGGGCTGGCTAGAAAACATATGTTTGTAATGAGGTCCAGATCTCCTGTATTTTGCTGCTTTGACTTTCCTTCCGTGACTTATCATCTTGACTTAGTTGATTCAGTCTTTAAGGAACGGCCTCCTGTTAGATCAGACTAGTCCTGCTGGTAGATGTCTCTCTCCGTGCCTGACTCATCTGTCCGGCCGAAGCCCCGAGCACCCGGACGGCTCGGCTCCCCAGCCTCCTTGCCCTGTTCAGTCTCATCCTCCTCCTCCTCATCTGCTCCCTCCTTTTCCGGAGGTGGGCCAGCACGCCGTAGCCCGCCACGGCCAGGGACATCCCGGCGCCGGCCGCCACCAGCACGCCGCCGGACACCAGCATCTCCCCGCTGTCGTGACCCCGTCCGCCGATCAGGGCCGCGACGAGCAGCGCGGCCCCGCACAGGACCACCGCAAGCCCCACGGTCAGAATCAGAGCCGGGTCGGCCCTCCCGCCGCTCTTCAGCTGCTCGATCCGACGCCGGCTGCGCACGCAGTTCATGTCCTGGATGGCCGAGCTGAGGAGCTGCTTGAGCAGAACGGCGAGGGCCAGAAGGCAAAGGGTGGTGCCCACGCCCAGGCGCCATTCCCCGGACAAGCTGCTGGTGGTAGAGAGGAGGCCCACGCCACCGAGGCCCAGTCCCACTATGAGGGCGACCGAGGCGCAGTAGCAGAAAAGGGAGTGTCGTGGCTCACTGAACCACCACAGCTCCACCTGATCCTCCAGCGCCCGGCGCTGGGACAGCCTGGGGTCCAGGTAGAGGCTCGGGGTCGGGCGCATGGGGTAATAGAAGGTCTGCATCTCAGACATGGCAGCTCACCCCTTTGTCAGCTTAAATCCAGGATGACCCTTTAACTATGCAGACTTTTTATCAGGACGGTTGCCACACAACATTGTAAAAAGATGTTTAAAACCTCTATCCATAGTGATTATGACATAAAATAATACTTTATCTCAGGTTTACTTACATAGTCCAACAATATGTAACGTGTCTTTCCAGCTCTCTGCATCCCATCTGTCAATTCTGGTCAAAAGATTAAATAATTGCTCAGAAAAATCCTGCAGTTCTTTTTTTTTTTCCATTCAGCAGTTAGAGGATGACCATCACAAAAAAACCAGGTTGAATGGAGCGCTTCCTGTGGTTGAGTATCCTTGAGCGTTTCATTTGCTGCAGCTGGTTTAAGGAGGGAAAACGCCAATCTTCAGAATGACCCAGACAGAAAGTCTCCCTTAAAACTCAGCAGAGCGGAGCCCGGATCACCCGGGCCGTAAAAGTGGAAAGTGGTGGAGACACAGCAGTGACAATGACACAGTGCGTGTGCACGTGTGCTTTCCGCAAGTGACTCATCCGCTGTCAGGGATCGATAATCATTGACCACTTCGCGTGCTCCGTCCCTGTGCCAGGCATGACAGACCCCCGCTGCCTCCTCTCATCACACGGCGACGCCATGTTGTCCGGTCCACGGGGGAAAAGACGGGTCACAATGGCAGCGTTGGATCGTGACTTTGTCAGAGACTGGCGAGGTTGTTCGCCACGGCCCAACACAGAGAATGGGTTTGAACGAGGAACACAATGGCCGCGTTGCAGAAAGCGGCCGGTGGCATGAGGGGGGCTGTGGAGGGTGTCGTGTTGCCGGCGTGGAAGACTGAGTGATGTCAGCTCGCGCTGATAATGGCGTGTCTGTGACCCCGGGGATTGCATCATTCATGGCCTGTGCTTGCCCAGCAGACTGGCCACTGTGAACGCATCTTCCCTTCAAGACAACGAAGAAAGAGAAAGTCCTTCTCAAACATTTTATCAACAGCGGCCCATTTGGATTTTTTCTAACGCTGCATATAACTCAATAAACCCATGACAAATTCTTTGGCAGTTCAGTCGAAACCTTCAGGGTGAACCTTTCTGCTTTACCCAGCGTTCGCTGTGTTAACTGCCCCTTGTGAATAATGTCATGGAGTGTAAAATTTAGCCGGGGTTCATCTGGAGTCACCCGTTTTCAGCAAATCTTTAATTTGTCTAAATTTGTCTTTAATGAATAGGGAAAAAAAGCCTGATGGGCTAGAGACAGGGGAGGAGCAGAATAGGAAAAGGAACGAAACAAATGGACAAATGGATCTGAAATAAATTGTGAAAAAAATAAAGGATTTTGCGACCTTGGGGATGTAGTTTACAAGAGAGAGTGGCCTAAGTATTTAATATTTTGTAAATTATGTGATTACCAAAGAAACGATCAGCGTCCGCACAAAATCGATAGTGTAATTCATCCCAAAGATGGTTATTGATATTTCTACAATCGTTCAAATTAACCCATGAGGGAGGTGTTCCATTGACTCTGTTGGAAGCTAGCAGAGTTTTTGCTCTGGTTTTCAGTACGTGAACAAATAAAGTGTAATTTTGTGAAAAAATATAATATAATATAATATAATATAATATAATATAATATAATATAATATAATATAGGCACTTTCTGTGTGGAGTTTGCATGTTCTCCCTGTGTCTGCGTGGGTTCTCTCCTGGTTCTCCGGCTTCCCACCGTCCAAAAATCTGCATCTTAGGTTGATTGGAAATTACCAATTGCCCTTAGCAGTGAGTGTGCGTTGTTGTTTGTTGTGTGTCTCTGTGTGGCCCTGCGATGGATAGGCAGGTTTGCCAGGGTGTACCCTGCCTCTCACCCACTGAATGCTGGGATAAGCTCTAGTTCCCCTGCGACCCCATTTGGAAATAAGTGGTTCACAAAACAGATGGATGGATGGGTGTTAAGAAATTAAACAAATCGTTGTGACAGCCTCCTGGATTCTCTACTTCCATTGGGTGAAAACATTGTCTCTCACTTGTGTGCTGTTCTGGGACTGAATCCAGAATGTAACAGGCTCAGAATCTGAAAAGAGGTATTTGTAAAATGAATGGACAAATGGATGAACATGTTTGCAAATGTACCACATAACAATTTCCACAGCATGAAATGTGACTCTAGGTTTTGCTAAAATATGCTTTTCAGTAAGAAAACCAAAGACGGAAATGAGAACATTTGTCATGTCACAGCTCCCCTGTGCACTCCCATAGAAAACTGATGAGCCAGTAGTCAAATTAAACGTTTAAAATAGAATCTTCGAGCAGTGAGACAGTAAATCAACCCTCTGTTCTCAAACCGTTTGCTCATGTAACTATTTGTTAGAGGTCACAGTCATAAACGGGTAAATCTAATTGTTTTTGTGTTTGTTAAGATGTTAAAAAACAGATATCAGTGAAACTCAAATATGTTTTTGTGGTGGATTCTTGAAGGGAGGACTCAGGTGCGGAGATGAGGGAAGACAAGGTTTATTGTAACAAAAAACACTCATGAGTGAGTGAATGTCCAGACAAAGTACAAATCAAAGCTGTGGAAAACTGTGAGCAAAGTATCAAAGCAATAAGTAAACAAGACTGTGGCAAAGTAACAAAATAAAGATTAGCAAAACTGTGACCAGGCTGTGGTAAAACAATGACGATGGCAAAGTAACAAAATAAAGAACAACAAGACTGTGGCAAAACTATGACTATGGAACAAAGTAAAAGACTATGGCAAAAAAGCAAACCTGGACTGACGTGGGGGTGACGAAGGACAGACGACGAAAACAGACGAAACCAGAAGGACAAAAATGCACTCGCACAAGGGGAAACGAGGACTATTTAAACACATGAGGGGGG
>JABUIW010000171.1:28460-56080 GCA_013363375.1 Menidia beryllina | reverse complement strand
ACAAATGTTCCCAAACCCCAGTTAAGTCAAAGGACATTGTAGATAATAATGGACTAAAACTCGTTCCATAAGCTGTTGAACCATGAAGATTGCTCAGTTTTGTGTGAAGATTTTTTTTGCTTCACTTTTTATTACTGGAAATTATGCATTTCTTGTTAATTTGAGGTTATATTTACATCTTCCAAAACCTGCGATGTACTTATTTATTTTTATTGGATCCAAAAGTGTGAAGAAGACGAATTTCGATTCATGCCAACTCTGACGCGGAGCTGAAGTTTCAATCATCACCCTGATTACAGACGCACATCACTCACTCTCCTTCTATCCATCTTACCTTCAAAGTCCAGCGTGTCTGTTTTGACACATCCTTGGATGTGATGGTGATCTATTTAATCTGCAGTCATGACTGCAGGGAGGTATTTCACATTGCCCCCCTGAGCTCTGAGTCCTCTTTTGTTTTCCTCTGGGATGTAGAGTCGGCAACAGAAAGTGGGCTTCCTTTTTTTTCCGTTTCTCCTCCTCCTCCTGTCTTCCATTTCTGTCCTTCGCCTCGTAAATCCTACGACTTGCTCACTGACGTGCTCACTGTTTCTTTCCTGAGCCGAAGCCTCTCGGTGGATTCGTCCTCCTCCTCGGCATCGTCGAAGCCAAAGGACTGCGACGCGCTAAAGCCTTTTGAAATACAAAATGCGTCCTTGAGCCCTGTTTTTTTTTTTATATTAGTGCTGATTTAATGGCTTGTTCAGCAGTCTGTAAGCCTCGGATGCGGGTAAAAAGAATCCACTTGGAATAGATTATAGGAATTGATTTCTGATGTACGTTTCCCTATAATTGCTTGGTGTTTGGGTTCTTTAATTATTCAGGTCTGGTTTCCTGAATCCAGATGTGGGGGTTCCTAAAAGACTCCTTACAAAGGGTTGCTGAATGTAGGATTTCCTTTTACAAACAACAAACATGGGTGGTTTCTCTTTTTTTTCTGTGGTTATGTGCAGTTTCCTACATTTTGAGATAAGAACATTTCAGAGATGATGCATTTAAAACTATATTTGCTTCAATTCAATTTAGTGCAGTTTGTCAGTTTCCATTGTAAATTAAAACAAGTTGGCTCTACAAATGCGACTCTGGTTAATTCCCTTAAACTAAAACCTACCAAAGAAGGGGAGCAACTCAATTTTTTTACTATAATGTAAAGGTTTGGTACACATTTAGTGGTGACTTTGGGGAGTTTGCGTACAGTAAGTCTGTTGCCATCATAGTGTCATCCTTGTGTACGGGTATTAATGAGTGACTGTTTATTTTCTGGCCTTTGCTGGTCTGCTGCTGTCTGAGTGAAGGCTCTCAAAGCCAGCTCGCCCAAAGCGATCATTAAGAAGCCTTTATCTCAGATTACTGTATGGTTCCACAAAGTTACTGAGAGCGAGGGGGGGATTAATGTGGGGGAAAAAAAATACAGCACTCAGCTAATCTGCTGGACTGATTTATCTATTTATTTATTTGTTTTCTTTCCCATCAGAGTATTTAATTTGCTTTGTGCCATAGGTTCTGATTTCAGGCTATGAAGACATTGTGTTGCTATTTGAATCATGTTTTTTTCTTATATATTCCTCTTGAGTGGTTCTGCTACGTGTTTTTCATTGCAACACAGGTTTTTGTTTTTTTAAAGTGGCTTATTAAATGCCAAGTGGAGGTGACAGTGATGTAGAGGAGGCCCCGTGTTTATGTCATCTGCCGAAATGTTCCTTCCATTTTAATGAGCGCCCGTGTTGACGGAGCAGCCTTCACTTTTTACTTGAAACTCTTCCAGGAGCTCCATCTGTGTCATGAGAATCACCGAGAGGCGAGCTAGCTGTGAAAGCAGGACTTCGGGCCGCGGGCGTCCAGACGGATGGTTCCCATCAGCCGCATCATTACCCCCCCCCCCCCCCCAAAAAAAAAAATTAAAGAGCTAAACAAACTAAGATTAAACTACAACAACTGTAGCACTTTTTAAATTTTTGACTCGTTTTATGAGTAAAGTGCCGCTTGATGTCACTCAGCAGCCCGTGTTGTGAATCTTTTCTTGCATCTCCGGGGTATTTTGGTGGCGGGGGACAGCGAGCCTGGCATTATTTGGATTTGCTCATGGATGAGAGCACACACTTATCACAGAGTTACAGAGGAGGTTATTCCCCCTCTCAAGTCGAGCTGCAGTAACAGAGCGTCGGCAGCACGTCTGCTAGCGAACTGGAATGATGGGCAAATTGGCTGTGACACAGCACCAAAAGAACTGGGCCTCTTTTGTCATTTTTTATTTTCGCCGATGCGTCAGTGGAGGCAGATGCATTATTGGTTCCACCTCTGCCCGCAGTGGCATCATTTCCATGCTGCTGGCCAGTTTCTCATGGAGTGACTCAGTATCGCCACCATCGCAGCGGCGGCCCCCTCGCCCCCCCCCCCCCCCCCCCCCCCCCCCCCCCCCCCCTTTTGTGTGCAGGCTGTTGCCAGCTTTGGATCATCCCACCCACCCACACGTCTCCACTGTGTGCAGCCACGAGCACACGGCCTTTTGCTGGAAAGGACGACTAATCAAGGGTTTTTTTAAGGTCTTGTAACAGTTTCACAGATTTGAGCAGGTTTTAAAAAACTGAGGCGGGTCATCCAAACCTTTTTCACATTATTCCTTTAAATGAAAATGCTGAGGAGCACTGAGGAATAAGATTAAAGGAAACAAAAGAGACAAGTTAAAGGAGACTTCAGCTGCTGTGATGCTAGATAATAAACATTTCTATATTGTTCAATATTCTAGTCTAGAGTGGATTCCATAATTGTTGATTTTCCTTTCAGAGACTGTTCCTACAGCATTAAAGATTCCACCATTCTGAAACCGTAGAGCACAGTGGGATTTTGTGTAGATTAGATCAAAACGAGCACTTTTTGTGGATGATTAGTTAATATCATAGAGACGGCATCTCTTCTTTTCTCTCAAGGCTCAAATTTGCCATCCTTCTCTTATCGAATTCGAAAGCACAAGCCATTATAATTGTTAAATGGGATTGAATTGGTTCGAACATTGGTGTAACACGAACAATGAGAACCAGAATGAGCCTTAATCTGCAATATTTAGCAGTTGAAGCTGTACACGAAGAGCTTTGAATGCATGACGGGAGCTCTGACACAAGTTCCTTGTTATTAAGATGACTGGTTTTACAAGAACCAATCAAAATGTCCAGCCCACAGACTCCCGATGCATCTGCTTTGTGCAAATAAAAATAAGCAACTTCTTTTATTGCAGGAAAAAACAGACCGACACAATTGAATTTCTGCTCAAAACGGAGAGCTGTTTTTGGAATGCAAGTTTCCTCACAGTCCTCTGCTGTTAAACAGTTTTTCTTCAGCTTGCTGTTTTCACTCATATTAAATCTACTTTGGGACACGGCTGCCATCTCAGTTAGATTCCGAGCAATCTTTTGTTCATTTATTAATTCACGTGGAAAGCTGTTGCTGGGTATGAAGCTGAGGGAATGACCATGGAATGAACAATGACCAATATTCTGTACATGCAAACTGTTGGCTTGTGAGTTGAGTTAGAAATACTGCAGCAATGCAGGAAATGAGATCACTTTAACCATCAATTTCTTGTTAATACATACATGAATGTATAAACCTGTTCCAAAAAATTACAATATGGACAAATGTGAGTTTCCAAAATACCCATCAAAAAGGTTAAACTATATAATTATTTTCTTTCTTTTTTTCCTGCAATACCTGAGAAGTAAACTGTGATTTCTTCACAATATTGTAATGTTTTGTGTTCCTAATCTCATGGGTTTTATGAGCTGGAAGCCCATACAGTGTTACAAAAAGCTAATTTAAATTATTTAAATTGTGGGTTCTGATTCTATAATCTATGAAAGTTTTACTTTTTTGAATGGAATTATGGAAATCAAAAAACTTTTCAATGATATTCAATTTTTTTTTAAAGGTTCTGTATATTGTTTACCACTGTTGTACAGAAATGGTCTGCCCCTCTTTTTCTGCCATGGCGTTAACCATTATGCCTCTAATGTTGGCCCTGACGTTGTGTGATGGGGAAAGTTCTACTTAAGTGGAACCTGAATAGAATCAAAGCAGTAGTGAAGCGTCAGTTGGAGGATGGTTTGAGTTACAACTGGGCTTCCTTCGCTTTGAGGGAAGCGTGTTGTGATCAAAGCTTTGAAGCTCAGCTCTGCCTGGAGATAGATGGATCTTCATTCAAAGCCATTGGCTGCTCACACACACACACACAGTCGAACATGCATTCAGAGAAAAAAAATGCGGGCTGCACGCCAAGATACACACTGCATTTGCACACAACAAAACGCACCCTTCTCTTTTTCTTTTGGTTTGTGTGCACTCCTATTGACTTGAAAATGATGTTATCTCCTTTGACATGAATCACCAGGGAAGGCGAAACAAGACGGATGATGAGAAGGAGAGGCTTAGAGCCCCGACATGAGGTGATTGTTTAGGATTGGGATATGAGGTAGGGAGCAGGGATTAGGAGTGCTGCAGAGTCATTGATTTTGGGGTGGTTGTCTCTCCGTGCGTTGTTGTGGTGGATAAATGGCAGCTGATAATGAATCTTAATAGGAATGACCAGTGGACCGAAAGGCAGAGGTCAGTGCAGAGGTTTTCTGAAGCGCTCTGCAGGATCTAGTTTGTTTTAGTGTGCTTTATATAGTGTAGAAATGGGAGTACTCATTCTGCAAGATTAAACCAAAAACAAATGTCAACGGTCAGAGTGGCTTTATCGAGTTTTCACCCAGCTCCAGAACACCTGCTCATTCCATCCACAGCCAGATGCGAAGAACACCTGGTATCTCTCATTTTTTACTTATATTTTAGCTTCTTAAAAAAAAAACCCTGAAAGTATAGTGTTTTAACATTAAAGCAAAGCCTTTGATTAAAATTTTATATTTTTTAAAGATTTAAAAACTCTTTAGAAAAAAAACCCATTGTGTATGATTTCATGATTGTATAGTGTTTTAACATTAAAGCAAAGCCTTTGATCAAAATTTTATATTTTTTAAAGATTTAAAAACTCTTTAGAAAAAAAACCCATTGTGTATGATTTCATGATTGGAATCAAGTGACATATCTTTGACATGAAAACAGCTGTCCATTTCTGAACATTTAAACTTATGTATTTAAATAAAATTTCAGTTCAGCATATTTATGATTTTAAGACTGGTTGTCTTCCCCGGGAAACGGCACGGTGTTCACTAAAAGTTTGTACTTAGTCTAATCGTCACAACAGATACTCGGCTTTCTCGTACACTATATTAACATGGCCTACTTTAATTCTCGACACCACATATGTTACTTCGGAGTAGATATAGTAACATAAAAACATGGCCCAGATAAAGCTTCATTAAACTGCCTTGTGCTATGTAAAACTGTTGTTTTATCTTAATGCTGCAACTTATTTCAGCCCATACTTTGTTAAATGGTAGGACTGTGATATTGACTGTTTTCAAAGTGCAGCCTAATGCCGAATGACTTTGGAGATGGCTTTTTTTGGAGGCAAAGGCGAGCAAATGCAAGTGATTACGAGGCCATTTGTATTACCTTTCGTTTTCCTGAATAAATTTAAGTTAATTCTGTTGAAGTAGCTCGACTAGTTAACCCAGTTCTGGGCAGAGGCAGTTTTATATGGTTGCATTTTAGTCCCGTGAAATGCGCCGCTCTTTTATTTATTCATTTTGGGTCTTTTTAGTCCATTAAAGCTGAAGCAAGACTTAAAACCACTAATGAATCGCATCACTTTCCCTCCTATTAGGTTAGAATGAGGCCAACCCAAACGCCGGGTGTCTGATGTGCAGCGAACGTGCCGGGCTTTTAACGGGGACGCCCGAGTTCGACACGCACGAGAAGGAGACCAGTTCAGGGCGCAGCTGCTGTGGTGTGCTGTCGGAGATCCAGATGTGCGGTCGGTCTCTGGAAAGCTGCATCACTTACCTGCGTGTGTGGCGGGTCCGGCTCTTAAATAAATACTCACGCCCTCCTATTTCACGGCGCTTTCAGATTAACCCGGTAATGTGATTATGGAGTAGTTAATTGAAATCCCAGCACAGAGTGTATTCTCCATGCAAGCAGAGGAAGCTGCTGTTTTGCTAACATGACATCCATCATGGCCAGAGAGAAGCATATAGTCAGTTTGTGGGATCTGCTTGCGTTAGCGGATGACTGCCGGGCTCTTTGTTTAAACAGGAAGTCATCAGTAGACTTCTCTTTCTTCACCTCTTAAGTGATTTTTGTACCCTGTTTGCGTACAAGAGAGAGGGAAAAAAAAGGAAACAAACAAAGGGAAGGACAGGGGATAACTGCCGGTTTCTGTTCAGAGAGCAGCTTGGACTTTAATCTGGCGGCATCTTAAATTTCCGCTCTGTTTCTTGAGGCAGATTTGCTCGAACAAGAACTCGACCTTGGGCGGTATTACAGCTGCGTTCGCTTCAGTCGACCTCGGGGAAATGTGAAGCGGGCTCTCGGTGCCCTGTCACAGCATTTTGAGTGCTCCAGGTCCTCAGGCCAGTGTGCAGCAGCCTCTGCGTTCCCTCTCCTCTTGCAGGGAGAAGGTGAAATAATAAAGATGTGGCTCGTTCTGTGTGTAGGGTAAGAGGCTAATCTCCCGCCTCACATTAACAGCTCTTTGATAAGGAGACACTATAATCCAGTGTGGCGTGTTTTCTTATGCAGGAGCGGCTTTGCTCTCGACTCCCCTGAAAGCAGCCTGCAAATGTTTAATAATTCTTTTCAAATCCACGCCTCCTGTAACCTCGCGATGAATAATGGAAATCTTCTCAAGAGTAATGAGAGGAGACTTCAGTCATTCCGAACCCAAGCCACCAAATAACACGGAAACTTTTTCCCTGTCGTGGACAACACTTCTTAAAAAGAGAAAAGTAACAAATAGGAATATTTCATTTCCACAATGTTGGTTATCAGTGTCCATGTGTGATTCAGTGTCCCTAAGCCTGACCAGAAACTTTATTTTTGTAGCAGGAGGCACAAAAAAATGACACAAAGGTGTCAAATGATCCGATGGAAGACTCCACCATGATGTTTGACGGTTTGATACGCACCCCACACTCGTTTTTAGGAGTACATTTTTCCCAGATTCATGACGACTAATACAAAATGTATCTGCTGTAACTGTAGTTCTTTCATGATGTCACCACTTGGGTCGGAATGGGATTTAGAGGTATCTGTTCTCAGAGTCTTAATCACCTCTGACAGATTTCTGATTCGTAACGAGGAGCGTCTCCTGTGTTTCAGCCCCATTCAAAGGCTGTTGCTTAAGTCAAAGATGGGAATTGCTTTGGGATTCTCCTAGTTTTTCCATTCAGCCAATCGCTTCTCTCGTTTCTGACTCGCCAGTCTTTTAACGTTTCCGTTATGGAAGGGTTAAAGACTGCTGATTCTGGAAGTCTGGCTCGTAGTTTTTCTATTCATGAACGTGCGTCCACACATTAACCGCGCACTGAGACTTAGCAGCACAACAGGTTCATTTGTTAAGCCTTATTCTTCCAAATTGGATGTGTTCATATTCCGCTGTGTGTAATTACCGGACAAGTTTTAAAGGCATCTAATGTAAGATTCTTTTTGTAACTTCAAAAGTAAATGTTTGATTTCAAGCATTTTGACCACATAGAAGGGAGATTAAAGCTTTTCTTTTTTTTGCCTTTTCAGAGATCTTTGAATATAAGCTTTAAGCAGTCTTTTAAACCCCTTGCCGCACTGTTAGTGAAGAACAAAGGAGTGCGCTTAAGTTTGAGTCCTGCAGGTTTAAGTTGGTCTGAACGTGAAGCAAAGCCCCGCTGTTAAATGTTTGAACCTCCTTAATATATTCATATTTAGATCGGTAAAGGTGAAGGAGGGAGGAGAGCTAGTGAATCCCAGGGGAAAGGGGTTCAGTAAGACTTTTATATGACGGAGTACAGTGTTTTAGAGCAAACAGATTTCGGTGGTGAAGGCTGGAAGCTGCGCTGCCGTTGGGTTGCTTTGCAGCCGTTTCCACTGAAGCGCAAAGTAGAGAGTCTGCTGGGAAGAGAGCTCAGGGAACCCATCCTCAAACTGTTTGTTTCTATGATTTTCTGTTTTCTTTTTTCTAAAATCTGAAGCAGGTGGCAGACTAGAATACGACAACCAGTTTGCAGCAGATCAACACGACAGAGCCTCATGTGGCGGGATTCAGGAATATTTACCTCTACTGTGAAAAATTCTGTTGAAGCAATTCTTTTGAATTATTTTCAGTGTTAGTGATTTTGGACAATGCCTCTTATCCTCATTTGATACTCTTAGCGATACAAGGCCATTGCAGATTAAGAGGGACCCAAACCTTGAAAATTTGCAAGATTCTGTGGAAGAAAAACTGCTTTTACCTTCTAATAAATACTGAGTGTTTTAGAAGTGAATTGTATGTTGCCCTGCACAAAAGACCCAATGGGGAAAAAAACTTTATTTATTTATTTTTTGGCCATCGGACCAAGATCCGAAAGATCCGGGAAAAAAAGAAAGATATTTTCATTTAAGCTGGGCACTGTGGCTTTTTATTAGAACTCCATGGTGTTTTCAAACCGAAATGCGATTAAGGTTAAATGCCTGGTATTTCATACTAATCTTTTATTTGATAATGATGCGAGGAAAAAAACGTACACACACACAGCAAGCCAATTTTGCCTTCATTAGTACATCTCTTGCCACAGAGGGGACTCGAAGGAAACTGGTGGCATTGTAACTCTAATCCGCAGGATTAAGATGAAGCTAGGTTCAAGTGGACATCCAGCGTTGTATTTAGCTGCAGGGTAAATGGGTGTCGTACTTTGACATATCCATCACTCCGATGACACTGGTGCGGACTAAAGACGTCTCCCATGGCAACAGCCTCAAAAACCGGAGGCTCCAGAGAGACACGGCAGCTTGATCTCGAACTAAAGCCGAACGCACCTTAACATCGCAGGCACATAAAACATATGCTCTGACAAATCTGCGTGACTCATATAAATCACATTTTCTGTTGGGTAAGTCAAGAATTCCAGACTAATCTGGGAAAAAAATACCATTCCTGCGTCTTATCACAAAAGGTCCATCCATCTGTCAAGTGGGATTAGTTTTATTTGAAAGCTGTCTGTTTTTTTCCCCTGCTCTTTTCTAATAAAAGGAGGATTTAAGGATGCATTGATTCAAACTGCTGGTAGTGCACATGATCTGACCCTCGCCGTGGATTTGGAAACAGCAATAAGAGCTGTCTAAGCCTTGTCTGCCTCTTCCACTGCCCACCTTAATTAGATTTTTCTCACAAATAACTCAATCTCACTCCATACACAGCTGATTTGTTATTTACTGTATTGCTTTTCATCCAGACAATGTATTTTATTTATTCTTTTTTGTTTGTTAGGCCCAACATCTTGTGTGGAAAAGTTTCTGACTTGAGGCTCAACTTCAAGCTGACATGGTGGTACTCAGACAAGACTCAGACGCGGAGATCGAGTAACAAAAGGTTTTATTAAACTCAAAACACACTCGCAAGGAGTGGCAGCAAAGTACAAATTAAAGATCACTCAACGAGGACGGTTTAGGAAAGTAACAAATCAAGATCACTCAAAAACGAAGGTAGCAAAGGCTCATAAACAAGGTGACGAAATAATGCGAGTATTATTTCGTCACCTTGTTTATGAGCCTTTGGTACCTTCGTTTTTGAGTGATCTTGATTTGTTACTTTTCTAAATCGTCCTCGGGAGTCAGAACAAAACTTGGAGGACCAAAATCAAAATCACTCTTTCGAGGAAAAAGCTAGGTTCAAGGCGCAGAGCAAGGATCAACTATGGCTTTGGTTGCTCGGTAGGACGTGGAAAGGAAACACAGTGGCACAAGACAAGGGGAAACGCGGACTATTTAACACATGAGGGGAAGGGAACCCCAGGTGAACACAATAGGTGATCAGGAAGACAATTGGACAGATGACACGCAGGGAAGTGCAAGTGACCTGAGAGGAGATGAGGGTTATTTATCGAAATAAAACAGGAAATGATGAGACTACATGGAGACAGAACAAAAATACCCTAGCTTGATAACACCGCTGTGACACAAGCATCCACATGAAGAATCCCGCTGCAGTTCCAGGCCACAGATCTGTGGCAGACTCGCGCTTTTTACCTCTTCCTTCATGGCGCTCTCCCACGAGGTTCCCAGCGCCTGCTCCTGGTGAGGCTTTCCATATTTCAGCGGCGCGTCGGCCACGCTGTTTTGACAGTCCCGGGCCTCGACCGTTCTCCGTTCACTGAGTCATTAGCTCCCTGCTGGAAGTCATCCAGAGCGCAGAGCCAGTGTAACCGCGCAACCACTTGTACCGCTATTGTTTTGACTCCATAATGAGATGCAAAAATTCTTGGCTGAATCTAGGTTAAACCTTCTAGTAGATGTCGGCCATTGGGTGACATTACAGCCCGGTTGCATCACCGGCGGCTCTACAAAAATGGTGCATTCATGCTATAAAGAGGGCACTGTTACATGCTGAATGAGGCAGATTGAGTCTGTGTCATCCGTCCGTTGTTGCCACTGCCGTTATTCAGACCACACTTATTCAAAACGGTGCTATAATTATGTTGTTTCCACCGGACACCTGCATTGTCAAATTGACAGAAAGCACAAAAGCAATCAGTGCACCGAACATCAAACGATGCCTCTGTGCTTACTTTAAAGTAAAAAAAATTATTAACGAGCCGTTCTTCTGGGATTACACCTAACTGAGTG
Source organism: Menidia beryllina (assembly GCA_013363375.1). Lineage (NCBI taxonomy): Eukaryota > Metazoa > Chordata > Actinopteri > Atheriniformes > Atherinopsidae > Menidia > Menidia beryllina. Next base: position 45,310 of record JABUIW010000171.1, on the reverse strand, counting down.
TCATCGGCTAAAGTGGGTCAGTTGATCATTAACTATGCTCCCTATTCAACAGCCTGTCATGAGTCACAGGGACCTATGATGTGTCCAACACTTTTCTACATCCCCAAATCATGGACCTTTACGTGGCTTCCTCTCCTGTCTTTTCCTCTGATGAAGCCTAACTTGAAGGGATCTGTTAGGATTGTGTCAACTCTTATGCAGATCTCTTATTTTGTCAAGGGAAAAACTTTAATTTTTTTTTTTTAAAGCTGAAAAAACTGAGGTTTACAATTCTGACGCATTCCAGAAAAATATGATCGGCCTCCAAGTGGAAATTATTCAAGCAGTTGGTGGATAAAATACGTTTTCAGTATCAGGGGCCACCTCACGGGGTTCCTCGCATATACTACGAGGATACCCTCCAACTGTTCAGCACGATGCAAAATCTATACCCGCTCATATGCCCTATGCACTGTTCACAGTGAGGGAATGAAAATGTAATCTGTATTTAATCGTGAATCATCACCTTGTCCTCAGCTGCTTTGCTCTACATTTGTGTTTGGGTGTTTGTTTTTAGAGAAATGCTGACTGAGAGTGTGTCTGTCACACACCATCATGGCAAGAATGCCCTATCTGAAATACTTTAAATGCTTTATTATGTACAGAGAAGCAGCACACGAAAGATGGAGAGTAAAAAACATCAAACATACCAACCTATAATGACACGGACATGGAGAGAAGCTCAGAAAAGGATCAGGGAAAGAGGGGAGGGCTGTGACTTAATCGAGTGGAAGTGGAAAGTCAACCCGGGGCATTAAGGACAGTTAACCAAACCACTCTGAAACAGCCAAGTGCAAGGAACCGAGCTGTAATCGTAAGGAATGACGCACCTCAAAATGAGAGCTGTAGCAGACTCTAAATAAAAGCAGAGAACAGATCGGAGTATGGAAACCCGTCTGAACAAGCCCCCTCTCTGATAAAAGCATTGCTAATGCATGATGTTGAACCGAATGTGCGTGGATTCATGTCAATGGGCCCAAACCTTGGAATATAAGCAGAACGGGGGGAGCTGACGGACAGGTCTCAGACCAGCTGAATGAAAAGCACTGACAATTCAGTTAAAAACAAAGTGCATAATGAATCTAAAATGAAAATTGTAGACAGTATTGATTTGTAGAAGGGTAACATTGGACAAAAATGGTCAAAGTGTGGCTGAAATCCTTCTCAAAATGTCCACGATTACACCACTTGCTGTTAACCTGCTCTGTTACCCACCTCAGAACCAGCATCTGTCTGCAGTTTGTCTGCTCACACAGTCTTAAAGTCGAGTAGAGAAGCCTTACAGCTGTTCATCAATAGAGTACTATTGAAAAAAAAAAAATCCCTTCCTGATCCTCCAGCGGTGTCCTCACCAGGGGTCCGAGTTTGTTCCATTTTTATTCCTGCCAGAGCTGACTGATGCGCGCAGTCCAGCTGCAAAGAGGCCGTTTGTCCAGCTGTGAAAGGCAGCAGGGCATCAGCTCATCACTCCACTGGGCAGAGGTCAGACTCTCTGAGCTGGTGTATGCGTCGCCACTCCAACATCTGCACCACATCTCATTTAACCCTATAATACCAAATGTATCATATTTGATATATACGGTTTCTGAAGTCTTTTGGATCTGAAACTTTGCTCAAACCCCCGTTGTACGCATTCAGATAGACCTGATAACAGCGATTAGAAGACTACATGGAAATATATTTTTGACTTATTAATCCAAATTATTTCTGTTTTTTTTTCTCCATATGTTGTTGAGGGGCCAAAGAAAGACTTCAGACTAAAAGAAATCCAATACTCTTCCTATTTTTCTTGGATCGGGCTTTAAAGGGTTAATCCCCTAAACGTTGACGGCGTCCAGGGGAGATGTCGACCAGTTTGAGGTGACGTATTGAGGTAGGCTCAGTTATGACACGCCAGAGCCGGGGGACCTACTCGTTAGATACCGATGCCACTGTATCGCTGAGCCCTGATTTCAGAGCAGTTTTCCAAATCCGAAACGGAAAATTGATGCAAAAATCAAACAATCTAGTACCATCTCCAAGCACGAATCAGATCTGTCATCAGGCATGTTTTTACGATACCCTGAATTTACCTCACTCTGATTTCAAAGAGCATGCACTTTGCTCTGTGATCTTCTGACTTCTCAGTGGTTATTTTTCCTCTTTTGTGTCGACATCCAAAGGTGCAGCGTTTTGCAGCAAAAATACCAGACCGGTGGCTTTAGAACACTATTGATGCATGACTATTCTGCTGTATAACCACTTTGACTTCTCTTAAACCAGGAAATACACTAGAAAAAGAGGGAGGCAGAATGTCAAACCATGAGAAAGAACCATCAGGTTTTTTGGTTGTTTTTTTGCCCAAGCCTCATTCCTTTCAGAATATTTCCATGTCTTTTCGCATGTTTTTTTCCCCTGCGTGTGCATGTGTGTGTCCACCTTACCTTTTTTCCATTTGAGCCTCCAGATGAAAAAGAAGGCGACCATTATACAAACAAAACCAAAACCAAAATGTAAAAAAATAGGTCTGCATTTGTTGGTTTTGTGTTTGTATGGACTGTTGATCTCTGTCAGATGCTAGTTCACACATATGACTGTCATATTGTCGGCTTCATTGTCAATTTTAAGTGAGCCCAAAGTGCAAAGTATAATTTACCCCAGGTTTTCTGAGACCGCCGAGACTCTTTCTGAAGGTGTTTTGTACCAGCGTGACCTGACAGGGAGAGACAAATGTCTTTTAGGAGGCTAAGGGCTATAATTAGCCCGGTGTGTGTCTGTGGGCAGTACACAAGGTGAGAGGAGATGCTGAGTAGCGAACAGACACCGGGAAGCCTCCCCTTACCCCCCGAGATCCTGCATTCCGCTCCGATGAAAGGCTCTGTAATGTCACTAATTAGGCAGTGACATTTATTCATCCTGTTGAAAAGCCTCAACCTTCGCTTGTCCCCAGCTTAATATAAAAAAAAAGAAAAACTGCCCGAATTTATGACCACTGTGTTTGATAGATTGTCTGAATAGTGACAAAAAGGGTGTAACTTAAAGAATTGTTTAGAGACATGGCCATTTCCTTTGCCTGTCTGAATAACTGCTGCCCCTTTCATTTAAATGGCTTTGAATTTCATTAGTTTTAACAAGCAAAATAATGTAAAAAAAGAAGATATAGGCCTGATCTACTGTAGCTGCATAATCATTAGTTTACAGCCCAGACGTGGCATTGTAGGGAAGTGAACAGTGTTGTCTGTTTTTCTCAATTTGCAGACAAAGGCACAAATATGCAGCAGAAGAGAGGGTAAAGCAGATTTAATCTGCAGATGCCGCCACGGTCACTGTGTGGTTTGGGATCAATACTTGATCTTTGTCTAAGCTAGAACGCGGTCCGACGCAGCTCTTTGTTTGACTGCTGCATTCTGTGGCTCGCTGCTAACCACACAGACCCGGCTGACAGGAGACAGGACTTCCTACCAACTTCCATCACGCTGACAGATTCAATCAGACGAAGGAACCAGCGGGACTTTGTTCTCTCAGTCCGATCACTAATTCAGCCTCACGGAGCCTTGGAATATAATAAAATTTGACCGAGAACAGAGCTGAATTTCTGTTTCCGAAACTTGAATAGAAATATCAACACACAAGTGACAATTTGAAGAAACAATTTGCAGAGCGACTCGACAAAAACCCAGGTGTCCCCAATGCCATGCTGAGTTTTCCACACTGCCACGATATCCATTTCTGAAGATATAATCATTCGCGTGCTGGTTTAAGCCAACCAGGTACAAACTCTTCCTGCTCTGCCTTCACAGATCTACCTCACTCTGAGCTAATGAGGTGATTCGTCTTCTTATTCTTTGAAAATACATATCACTGCATTGCCTATCGGCTGCTCGCGGCCACCAAAACGAAACGGCTGTCATTAATCTAAAAGAGAAATGGATGAGCGACTCAATGCATTTGTGGCTTTTCCCAAATGGCATCATTACCCTAAGATTATTCAAAAAGTTTAGATTTTGAATACACAGTCATACTTGCATTTTCAGTGAAAATGGGTTTAAAGTTACCCTGTCAATAACGAGCATGAAGACATGTCAGTAGCATGGAATAATAAATAATAGTAGATGAAGTGCTGTTGATGCTAATGCAGATGTAGTTTTCTGTTTTTGTAAACACCTGTATGGCCTTTCACATGTTTGAAATAATATAAACAATATCTATCACACTTTTGACTGCCTTTTTTTAATATACTTAGTACTTGTACTTTTACTTATACTTGTACTTTCGATACTTGAGTAGCAATTTTTGAAATACTTCTACTTGCGAGTACTTCCGTACTTCCACTTAAGTATGGAGTTGAAAGAATAATTTTAACTTTTACTCAAGTCAATTTTTTCACATAGTACTTGTACTTCTACTCCACTCCTGTACTCCAGTACTTTAAACATCTCTGCTCTCATCGACAGAGCATTGCAAATTGTGAATTCCTTCGTAGAGTAATAGTACTCTATTGATGATTGTTAATATTCCATCACCTTAAGAATGAATGATCAGATATATACGTATATGAGGCTCTTTGAATTATTGATTTTTATTTTATAGACTTTGTTTGCAGTTATGACCTTCAAGGCTCAAGAAGACTGCTGCCTCCCATCTCTCAAAAATGGAGCAGTTAAATGGTGATAAATGTTTCCTATGGGCAGATGTTCATGTTCATTTATTTGGTTTTAATTTTCTAATTCAGTCCAATTGACGTTTAAGTACCAGATAAGATTTACTTTATGGATCCCAGAATTTGGAAATTATTGAATGAATGGATTGAATTGGATAAAATGGTTATCATTCATTAGTCAATTAAACAAATTGCCTTGATGGAAAATGATTAAGTAATTTTAGGCATAATCTTTTGGAGCCCTAGCCAGAACGAAGAAGAGAGAAACCAGTATGTAATGAAACAACTTTTAGAATAAACCGCAAAACTTTTTGTCCAAAGACTCAGTCCTTTCCATGTGTGACTGGCTTTGATTGGCACTTGGACTGTCTAGCTTTTCTCGCCGCCGACACTTCCCACGTCACATGAGACCGGTTTAGGGTCAAGGCTCTGTCAGCCCACTTTTCAAAGTAACATAATGAGCAACTTGGATGTGGGTTGAGTTGGACTGTTATACACCATCATCCTGCAGATCAGCGAGAGGCCTCACGCTGCTCCAGCCACAGACGGGGAGATTGAATGGCTCCTAATGGAAAAAATTAATAAAAAAGGCTTCAACACGGTGGCTGACTACCACTACTGCAAGCAACAAGGACGGTTTGCACGTATCACGCTGCAGTGAAGCGCCATTAAATGAAATGTTAATGTCTCATCTGCTTCCAGAAGCATATAATTATTTAGGAAAGAGAGTCTTTGGTACGCTGTTGCCAAATATAGTCTATCTCACAGTTGCAGTAACCACTTGTGTGAAAAGCCCGTGTGATGTGGATATCAGTGTGGGCAAAAGTGTGCACGTGCAGACTGTAGAGGGTCTTAATCAGTCTGCATTCAGAGAAGGAAAAGCTCAGCAGACTCACAGCGCCAGAGAAAATAAGATGCTAATTGCTAACATTTCATGATTGATTGTCTAGTCCTTGGATGTTGAAATTATTTAATATTTGTTTTCTTTTTTAAACATGAATCGGATTTAAGATTTCTGGAAATGACGCATTTTCCACTCGAAAGTCCCCACAATTGTTTTACCGGCGATTCAATCATTTTAAATGGCTGATTAATTGTTGATTTCAATCATGAATCGTGAGAAAAAAGGAATTTTTTTAAAAACAAAAACTAGCACCTACAGATGTTTCGTTTGTTACAGTGTGCTACTTCAAAATGCAGAGCAGCGGAATTATATGGCGGGTTTTACCTCGGTACGTTGCTTTCATAAGCATAGTTGATGCTTTCCTCATCCATCGATGGCCGAGGCGGATAGGAACGCTGCCATTTTTTGAGAGGCGGTGGTGGTGGTGGGGGCGGGGGGTGATTTTTCACATGCTGCTCGTTCCTGAAAGCGGAATTACAGGGGTGGTTATGAAAATGTCGATCAAAATGGGCTAAAACATCCAGACAAATTGGTGTCCCACCAAGCATGTCATTGTCCTCTCTTCAATTAAGCCCCCCATCTCGACTTAAAGTAGAAATGAAAGGCTGGAAGTTCATAAAGGCAGAGTGGCGGCCAGATTCCCCCTTTTTGGTTTTTTTTTTTTACAGAGTGCAAGCTGCTCCGCTCACAACATCTGTCACATCAGCGGCCTCGCGAAAACTGAATTCCACATGACTAATGTCGAAGAAAAACCTAACAAACCCACCCAGCATCATCCAAACCTCAACTTCTGCCCCCTTTACGAGTGACGTTTAAGAAGAGGTGAAAAGAATTAGAAGCCTCCAAATGTCAACTGCAATGGCCTCTGGGGGAGGGGGGGGGTGAGCTCCAGGTGGGCTCGCCAGAGCGTGGAGCTCCTTCTCATTATGCCTCCTCCACCAGACATAACATGGGTGGGCGAGCTTCTCCTGTACACGGCGAGTCTTCTGTCTCAGTCGCATCCTATTTGTAATGCTCGTGATCAGTGAGTCGCGCAACTCGTTGGGATTCGTCTCGAAGCCCGCGTCTCTGCATAAAGACCCACCCCCTAAAATGTAACAAGCAAAGGTGTGTGTGAGCAGATTGCGTGTTCTCTGTGCTACTTTGCATTGAAATTGCTCGTTTTCACCGTGGCACTTTCCTTTTTTTTGTGTTGTTTTTGCTTTGCTGTGTGTGTAACTCTCTGTAACGGGTTTATTTGTTATGATTCCACTTGTCATTATTTTTCATTTCTGGCTCTGTTTATGGGGAAACGCGCCCTCTCTTGGTGGTCGGTCGCGATAAGTACAGTGTGCACAGCTACCTCGTCGCCATTAAATGCGAGACGGGCGCAAGGCTAGTTCTTCGCTGTTAACACAATGATTAAGTACGGTGTTTTTATAAGCAATTGTCAATTATATGAGCCCTAGCTGGATGTATGGATGACAAATGAAGTACGACGTACTTTTTCTATTGTTATAACACCGTGCTAAATCAATATGTTTGGAATTTAACAGCTAGCTTAATGCGAATGAATAATTAGCTTGATGCTAATCGCTAATGCTATTCCTCATAGAGGTGCGGTTGCCAGTTTGAAGAGCCATATGTGACCAGTCCATATTCTGTTCCACGCAGATTAAAGGCGTCGATCAACATATTCTGTCTTGTGGCCATCATTAAACAAACACAACGCAGAGGTAAAATACGACGGTACAAAGGAAGAGACGAGAACAGGGCCACTTCTAGCTGGACCGAGCTGAACAAACAGACGGCCAAGTTCAGCACGGTTACATCTCCATCAATGACCATTGTTCCTCTCAGCCTTGGCTTCCTTCCTTCTCCTAATGGACGCCTTTCTCCGGGTTTCTCTCGTGACTTTCCTCCTCGTCCCACCCTTGAGCCGCCTCCCCGCCCTGAACGTTTGAAAACTTCCCCTAATTAAAAGCGAAAGTCATTCCGAGCAGATGGCACGAGTCGGCCGGGGTAATAATTGCCAAGCGAGCCGTGGCCCCCGTAGACCTGGACTGAAATGAGCACGGAGCTCAGCTGGGTCGGCTGAGGAGATCACTTTCTCGGGCGACAAATCGCACGACCAGGGCACATTTAACCTGCGGGGGCCACTTTCAAAGACTTAAAGACAAAAACTCTTAAGCACGGGGCGAACCGATGTGCAGCCGGATCTCAAAGCTCCTGAATTCTTTTAGTTAATCTCTCGGGAGTCAGATTAATTAACACCGCATTAATACTCCAGCACGGATTTGGATATTTGGGAAAGAAGCGCTTGTTTGGGAAGTTAAGATGTTTAACTTCCGGAATACGAATTCCACTGTGCTCCATCTTTTTCAAGGATTTCAAATGAAGATCTTATGAATGTAATTAATCTGTGGCAGCCTTTTAAATTTTTTAGTTGTGCCTCTGGGTCACTATCTCCTTCTGTGTACCAAAGAATATGTTGTATATTTTGTCCAGATTTATTTCTTTTAATAACACGGCACTAATGAGTTTCTACATTTCTGGGATTTGTGGGCTAAAAGGATGTCACAATCCCCGGTGGCCATATAACCATCTCTTTTTCTTTCTTTTTTTTTTAAGTTAGGCCCACGTTCCTGCTTTCTAATGAAGGTAGGGTGTTAAGGTCGCTCTGGAAAATCCACATGGTTTTATGTAATAAAACAACCATCAGATGTGTTTGTTTTTACCGTTTTATTATTTAAGAGTGAGAAAGAGAATTTATAAAAGTGGAGAGGAGCTAGAGTTAAAAGGACGAACGGCATAGGGGAATTACGGGGAAAAGAATAAGGGTTTTTCTTAGAAGTCTAATTAACATTTTGAAGGAAATGTATGAAAGGATGGATGACACTGACTGCTGCTAACTACATTTTGTCCTACCAACCCTATTAGACCCTGTTTTCTTTCAGTGAAGTTAATAAGATGAAGTAGCCTTATTGGTTGGATGCAGCCATCTTGACATGGCAGAAGTTGGAGAATTGTGGGAAGTTTAGCTACCATTTACGAATAGAATTTATAATATGAATTCATTTCTTTTTTAATGCTGCCAGCCCCATGTTGGTGATGACACAAGTTTATTTTCCACCGATCTCGGTAGGGAAAATTGAGTATTGGAACCATATGAGGACTTTCCTGACCATTAAAAACTACACTGAAGTAGTTTCAGAAGTATGAACACAGCAAGAAATGGGGGAAAAAAATGACAGATTTATTTCTCTCCTTGTAGCCCTTAAGCAAGGCTTAAGCTCCCTGCTCGTCTCTAAATGCTATATCTAATTTAAAGCATCAGAGCCAAGGCAGGGCTAGGATTAAAAAAAGTGGTGACTGTGTAACAACATCAGACAAGTCTGCTGAGGGCTTGTTGCCTGTGATTTATTAGACTGTACTCCAGGTCCTGCAGGAGTAACCAGCTAAGGAAATGGATAAGCTCTGACCTCGGCCTGAGTCTGACTCTCGGGCGATTCGGATTCGGGATGCTTTAAACAGAAGATATCTGGTAATCTGATGGCTTTTTCCGGATGGTTTCCTTTCTCATTGGGTAAAGGTGTAGATTTCAGATATATACATGTGTATCGGATATCTACACAAATTGGATTTAGTGTTTACCAGCTGCACTGTGGTCGGAACCTCCAGCAGTGAACAGGTTTGGTAAGAAAGCCCCCCAACCTCCAAGAGATTGTCAAGTGGAGCAATTAATGTTCATTTTATCTGTTGAAAAGGAGGAGAGTGACTTTCTAGACCAGACAGATGAAGGGAGGGGGGGAGTAAGAGTCACAAAAATAGCAGAAGTGGAGACAATTAGTGAATTGTGAAGTATTATAGCACTGCAGAGGGCTGCTCAGGATTAATGTGAAGAAGGATGAAAATGATCTGCCTTTGATCAGAGGGATGATTCAGTTTCGGGGGCCGTTTTCTGGCGGAGACTGAGCACTGCTCTTTTTTTTCCTTCCTTTCTTTTCTTTCTTCTTTCAATTGTTTTTAACGGCGGGAAACTGTCTGTGCTTGTGATTACAGCGAGGAAAACCTGCGCCCCCGCCGAGTTCGCCTGTCTGAACGGACAGTGTGTCCCGGGGCGCTGGCGGTGCGACGGGGAGCCGGAGTGTCCAGACGGTTCCGACGAAGCAGAGGAGACGTGCAGTAAGTCGCTCATTCGGCTTTACATACAGTATCCGATTGGAAAAGCGCAAGCGGTGGTTATAGGTTCAGTAACCAGAGTTGGTTGGTGAGCTTTGTTTTCCGAAGCAGAGGTCAGGTAGCCATCTACTATATCACGGATGTCTTGATCTCATCTCAAATGTCAGATGTGCAAACACTGAACACTTTTGTAGTTGGTGTTTGCCTCCCATTGCATAGAATAATACAGCCATAATAAAGAGTGATAGTAGGAAATCAACCAATATGGAATATAGAACTATATTCCAGTGGAAAACTAAAAACAAACTTTTTACGGTAATTCAGAATGCATTCATAATTTAATATGTTGTCCCCTTGATCAGTGAGATAACTGTTGTTGTGATGTGGCGCTATATAAATAAAATTGAATTGAATCAGGCAAGTTACACTGCCAGTACAGACATAATGTCTCCTTTAAAACATCTCGAACATGAGCAAACATTGAGAAAAGTTATGTTTCAGAGGAGAAAAAGGGATTATTCTCAGTGAGGTCACTGCTTAGGACGAACAGAGCCTCATATTTCTTTTTTGTTTCTTCGATTTTTACCACGATAAGCACGACCATGTCGATTCCACACTACCAAAGTTGCAAAAGAAAGAATGACAGAAGAAAAAAACTGCTCTATATGTCCATGAATCGTGTCCAGCATGAGCTCTGTTGGTTTTCCGAAAGATATTTAAAGCTCCCGAGTCGTTGCAGAACCTAGTTTTTCATTGGATAAATCCTTTATTTGATCAAAAGCCTTCCGTGTTTCATGGCCGACAGTTTGTTGGCCCTCATTGAGCACAGAGAGCAAGCAGGTGAGACGCCGGGCCTGTTAAAAATATACAAGCAGCGTATCAAAAATAATGTAAGGTATTAGAAAAAGCGATGGCTGGATAAGAGGGTTCTCAGCACCGGGATGCATATTGCACAAGGCACTACTCTCCCAGACACGCCGCGTATCAGTAAGATGGAGGGTAATTTCAGGCTGTCACCGCAGGCCTCAGCACATCTGGAAGATATCCAGAACGATACGAGCGTATCTATGAATGACAGCGGCTGCGCGCCGCTGAGATTTTTTAATAACTTTAATGTCCTCGCGGTGTGTATTTCTGTAACCGTGCGCCGTAGGAAACACGAGCATCAGATCAGGAACGACTGTGACAGCTCCGACATTCAGAAGTCCCCTTTTTCTATTCCAACCACAAATTAATCAGCGGAATTCGCCTCTTCCATCTCAACCACCCCCCCAGTGAACCTCAGACTGCCTCTTAGTCTTGTTTTTGGAACAGACTGGCCCCATTGACATAGGTTTTGTCCCCAAGAAAGCACAAGATCTGATGTAAAAGGCTCAACTTCACCTGTTCAAGCACTCAGGCTATCCACACGAGTGATTAACTCATTGACTGCCAGCCATTTTCAGAACAGAGTCGCTCACTGCCAGAGTTTTTTTTAGCATTTTGACTGATTTTTCAAGAGCCACAGAATAGTTTGTGCTATGACTATGTAAACACCAAACACCCCAAAAGAAAGAATAGACTCTCTTCTTTCATCAGGAAAAAAAAATTTGTTTCTACCTTATTCCGTTCTTCTTCGACGTGCATCTCACCGGCGACATGTTCTCTCATAGCAAACCATTGCGTTTGTTTTTATTTGCCTACAATCTATGCTAATCTCCCATCAAAAGTGGCACAGCTACCTAGAGGGTAAATTTGTTACTACATACTCTGTCTGGAAGCCGATGTTTACGGAAAAACTTTAGCCGATCGTTCCCCAAGCCACTCGCATTGAAAAACATAAAAGACGTCTATAGACGTCTTTGGCACTCGGGTTGGATTTGAATTGACGTCTATAGACGTCTTTGGCAGCGAATGAGTTAATAAACCTGCTGGAACAATTTTCTGTTAATGGAATCGGGGGCAAAATTACAGAAAGAAGGAGCTAATTGTTCTTCAAAGAGTTGTTTGTGACATATTCTTTGATCTCAACCATGTTTAAACCATTCTTGATCACATATGCTGCTCTTTGTTAAAGAAAAAGGCTGCAGCCTCCTAACCGTGTTGGCATCTTTCAATTGCATCTGGATCCACCATCACGCCTACGTCTCCATCGATGTAGACAGGATTTAATTTAGCTCTCCTAAAACCTGTCCTCAGGTTGCTAATTTCCCTTGTTTATCTCCGCTCTGGTGGCAGTCGAGCCGTCGTGCCCGCCTCCACTCGCCCACACGCTTCACTACGCCACGCCGTCTAATGGCGAGGACTGAACTGTGTTTGCCAAACTCTCAGAGACGAGCAGCTTCTGTCGGTCTCACACTCCCACACACACACACACACACACACACACACACAACCACACAGGTCCTGACGGGGATCCTTGGTGTGTTGACTTCAAAATCAAGCAGTGCCTCAAGTATGTGAGGTTTTTAATCGGTTTGTAATTTTCTCTCTTTAATGCTTATTTTTTTCCCCTCCCTTGGCTGCTTGACACTCTCGGGGTTGCAGCTACCGCAATCAATCAAATAAGGAGCATTTTCACAATGATGCCACTCAGTTATCTCATTGTAGTTTGTCTCCTAAACTACATTCTTAAGATACAGACACATTTCCAAATACGCTCTGAAGGAATAGTGTGAAAAACTAAACTACATTACAGATTTCATCAGTGTTTAATCAGATATATTGGCCTTAATGGCTGAAACATCTGTACAGCCGATTACATTTGTTGTTCACTTCACTACTCCTTCGTTTACCATTTACTGAGTCACAGTGGACTTGTCTGGCAGACTGGCACAGATGTGGTTTTTTAGTTGCCTCCATCTAAGCATAAAGCATAAAAAGAAGTTTGTATGTATTTGATTGAGCTTTTCGTCTTTTTCTTCTTCTCTTTCTGACCACTGCCACCACTTTACATAACGAAATTGCTGGAAGCGAGTGAATTATCCTGCTTATAACTTACAATCGTAACGCTTTGGATCTTAAAAGTCCACCCTAAAGATGTCGTTGTCTGCCATTAAATGCATCAAACTGAGCGGGATATAAATTCAGAAAAAAAAAGAAAAGGGTGAATCATTCAGAGGGGGAACTATATTCAAGTTGAGACACATTTCATTGGCTGTGAATCCATGAATTATGTAGCAGCCGTGCACAGCTCCTAATGCCACTCGCACAGAATGTAAGGAGGGAGACATAAAGGGACCTTGCGAGAGTAACTTGCTTATATTGGAAATCCAATTAAAGATAAATGAAGGAGGGATTCATGTTTCGGCATGAAAAAAGAGACGGAAGTCCTGGTTGAGGAGAGAGCCATTCATATGGAAATTGTTTGTGTATGCATAGAAAATTGTTTTGATTGAAAGTTGGCGTTTTTGTTTGTCCCGGCAGAGAAATCGGTTCACTTTGAAACAACGATATGCTGCTTTTTGTTTTGGTTGCTTAGTAAGATTGCTGAATGTCAGGGGAAGTAGTCGGAACTCTGCTTGCTGCCCATTACTTTTATGATCATAGTATTCTGTGGAGAGGACTCAGACCGGGCCTGAATCCTGAACTAAGGCATTGCTAATTAGATCCTCTTCATCACAGCTGCCTTTCTGTTTGAGTAATTCCAGCTGTGCGGCAATCACACTGTTGGCCCTGAAGAGCTTCTCCAGGATGGCCGTTGTACGAATATGTGCTGCGGCTTAAAATACAGCATCCAGCCTATTTTTAAGATAGCTGTTATAATCCATCTCATCCATTTTCTTCGTCTGGAAAAAATACTGTTGGTGGACACTCAGAAATCTGAACTTTTACAATTCAGCTTATCCTCTGTCAGCTTTTTCATCACTGAAATTCGGCTCGGTCTAAAGCAGCAGCCTCACATTGATCTATTAGATTTGAATAAGACGCCGTGCTAGCAGGCATGTTTTTGCTCCGCTTCAATAGGAATAAACAGCCATTCTTTAAAGAGAGCCTCCTCAAGCTGGACAGAGCGGACCAGCTTTGTAGCTTGTTCCACTGCAGAGAATATACAGATTGAGCCCCTTTCATCAGCCCCTCTTTTCCACGCGTTAACACGACAGGCTTGATACAAAACTATAGATCATTAGCTGCCTTTTCAAACAGACACTTTAGTCACATGATTTTAAACCGACAAGTACATTACTTATGAGTAACGGGCTGTTAATTTATTCACGTATCGATGGATTTCAGCATACGAAGCGTCTTTGATGTTTGGTCTTCGAAATCCTCACATCCTCTGGCAGGCCTACGCCTCACCTCCATATCTAAGGAGGTTTTATTAAAACCTTTGGGATATAATCTGATATAAAACATTTTGAGTGAAATGATGAGACAAAATAAGGATAATCTAGGGAAATAAAATTGCATACATGAGCGCATATGTTTATTTTGAGCCGCGGCTCAAAGGTAGGCAGATGGCCAGTGGGGAGGAATCTGAGAGTTAACCTCTGGGATCAGCAGCCAAAATGAATGTGCAACATACAGTATTTTCACATGACGGACACCAGATACTCAAGAATACAGTGTTTGATGCCAGTGTCAATGTTTCAAAGAAGACAAATGAAAAATAAGAATGTATGAAGATGTCTAAATTAAACTAAATGCCCAAAGATCAAGATGTAAATCAACGTTTTTTTTTATTTTTTTTTATGAATTATGTTTATTAGGTATTTTTGAATATTTATACAAAAACAGGAAAGGAAAGAACAAAACGAGGACAAAACTTATACAGCACTGATATAGAAAACAAGTCAAAATCAAAATCGGAGGCATGTACATGAATTATAGCGTCACATGAGAAACATAACCACTTGATAAATACACGTCATTCAGATTCACATTACTGGTTTTTCATTTTTGAAATTTTGAAGTGTTCAAGAATACGTTCCCATCTTTTCTTAAAAGCATAAAATTTCCTGTTCATACAATATCTCAATCTTTCTAGTACAATAACTTCAGAAAGCAAATTTTTCCATAGCTGGATCGACGGGGCATCAGAACCCACCGATTTCTATACGTTTTACTATATATTAGATGTCAAATTTACTGTAGTGTAAATGTGCAGGAGAGCTGGGGAAGCTGCTCACGCCCTCATGATGTGGCTATTCTCCAGCGTTCCAAAACAGGAAGCAGCTCTCACGCAGAACACCGTCACCTGGTCTCCCTCCCCAACTCCGCAGGAGTCTCTGGCTTTTTGCAGTCTCGCATATGCTCAAATGTGCACGACGCGTCCGCGCTGCCGAGGCTTTTCGGGCAGCAGGCATCTGTGCCGCATTCATTCTGCCTGGCCGCGCGCGACTCCCATTACACGCTGGAGTAGAATTAAACTGCAGAGTTGCGACCGCACGGATAGCTGAGAACGGAGCGATTCATTGTGGAAACGCAAACTCATTCAGCTTTGGGTTGTTGCATCAGAGCAAGTGGAACCGAGGAGGAAGCTGGCCCCCCGCGGCCAGTCGTGCAGCGGCCCTCTTTCTGAGAAAGTCGCCGGGTTGTACGCCGGCCTGTCATCTCTGCTTTTTAATAAATTTCTGGGAGTTTATGGGCTTGAGGGGGACCTCATCATGTTGCTCTTTCCTGAGCACTCTTTCAGAATTCAAGGAAATAATCCTGAAATAGGGTCAGTTATAGAAATCAAAGCTATAATTGCTCTGTTTTCTGTCTTAAATTAGCTTATGAGTGTTATTTCCCCCAATTTTTGACAATATTGGCATTAGCCTAAAAGACTCTATGATGCATCGGAAAATAAATGTCCTTTTCTAAAGCTTACTGATAATAAGGCTTCAACCTCTCCTGTTTTTGTAGCTTTCTGCCGGAGTTAAAAGGTCCGGGGACGTGCACCAACACGTTGTCTGCTTTGAGGGACCGGTTGGGTGTACTCCCATACTCTCTGAAATGCCTTTTGACGCATCTTATGTCGGAGAAAGGAACATCCGGTTTCCGGGCAGCAGCTCTGGTGGACTTTCCCGCTGTCAGCATGCTAATCGCACACACGCCTTCAAAACTTGCGACGTCTGTGGCATAGCGCTGTGTGATACCGCTCAATGTTTCAGAGTGGCCTTCTATTGTGGATAGACACCTGTGCAACACTCATGCTGTCTGATCGGAGTCTTGAATGGAAGGTTTCCATCCAAGGAGAGGCGCTCACGGCCACGGATTTAGACCCATTTGTGAGCAATATTTGAGAGAAATGGTTATTTTCTGTATATATATAAAATGTTTTCAATCTTTTAGTTCACCTAATGGAAAATGGGAGCACAAACAAAAGTGTTGCATTTATATTGTCCGTGTATATATAGATGTACTTTTACACGTCTTTTTTGTTAATACTGTAAGTGTGTAGTATATGGAACCTTCTCTGTCTCTTTTTATTTGTCTTTTCAAATAGATGATGTCTACATCGTCTATAGTTTATGATAGGAAAACTTGTCATGCATCAGAATTGCTGATGTTGTCACTTTTGTGGTTACAATTGTAAGTACTACACAGACTCAAATGTGGATGCTTGAATATCTTTCAAGTTTGGACATTTTTTCCAGATTTTCAAAGATATTCGGACTACTTCACACTTGTGGTTGGTTGTGCAAATTCACGTGAACCGATCTGAGAATAGAATTCGTAAGTCGTAAGTTTAGGTTGAAAGCTGGATCGAAGCATCTGCAGCCTTAGAAATCAACTGCCTGGCCAAAGTTCACATTGCAATACACTAAAGTCCATAAGAAGAAACGAGTGTTGCCGTGCCTCGATTAAAAAGCCTAGTTTCTTAGATCAGCTTTGGATTTATGTCAGCACTTTGAAAATAAGACTCAGGGAAACATGAAATACGTCATTACTTTGCTGTTTGCTTTTGTTGAGGTAAGCAGTGATCACAACATTTTTCGCTCTTTTTGGAAGCCCAGGAGGATTAGTTAGCTGTGAATTAAAACATTTTTTTATTTGTGCATGGGGAAGTGTTCATTATTCATTCCTCCCTAAATAGTAGCTTTGATAGTTTTTCTTCATCAGTCTCAGTCCTGGATGAGATAAATGGTCCACACAGTTCTTTCTTTCTTTCTTTCTTTCTTTCTTTCTTTCTTTCTTTCTTTC
>JABUIW010000171.1:14663-28450 GCA_013363375.1 Menidia beryllina | reverse complement strand
TTCTTTCTTTCTTTCTTTCTTTCTTTCTTTCTTTCTTTCTTTCTTTCACTACAGAGCATCTCACAGCGTGATTCCACCATCCCCAATCAGCCCACACACACTCAAACACTTTATCCAGTATCCATGCGCCCTGTTCAGCACTATTAACTGAGTTTGGATCGGCTCAAATTTGCCATTCAGTAAATCGTTGTGGATGTGAGCTGCGCAGGGGACTGTAAAACTGTCCGGTTTAGCCACGAAGTGACGCCCGCTCAGATTTCGTAGCAAGCGCACGAAAAACAAACAAGCACCTCACAACTGTAGTTTTTTATTTAGCTGACGAAGTATCCGTTTGGGAACTTGCCCACAGGGTTCTATTCTATGCATGAGAGCATGTCGTGCGCAGTCCCGGCGAATGCACGTCTCTGAACATAACAATTTCCCGTCCTGTAGTCTGGAAGCAGCAACTGTGTTCTCCTCTGTAGGTGATCTATAATTCAAAGGGAAAGACATGGCCACGCTAACTCAGCTCAGTGAAGCGGTAAATGTGAGAGTGGCTCATGATACGGTGCCCTTTTTCTCAATCTTTCCACTCCGAAAAACTGGCTGAATGAAGCCCTTCAACAATCGGAAAACATCTTGCATTGACTTTTACTGGTGCACATACCTGAGGACTCACCCAAAAGTACTTTTTCTTTAATTAAATGCAACAAATAGGTAGCCATCAGAGGTTAACTCTCAAATCAACCCACTTCTGGTCTCCTACACCCATTCCTACTCTTGTACGCAAACATTTCTTTTGACTTTTTCACAGGAAGCGACAATCTCTGAAAGTAATTGTCATTCTCATAGAATCTTCCTCTGTGTTGAGTTCAAGCACAGTTTGGATAACGACATAAAAATAATGAAGTGTGATACTACTAATGATAATAACAATGACGGTCATAAGAATTCGGTTTATGCATTTTGTCTTGAGATTGGAGTCTTCTATGTTGGGTGTCCCAGATTCTTGGATATGCACACGGTAGCTTAGTATCTTCCACTGATTTGCAGTGTGTTTGTAGCTAACAGCGTCCATTAGCCCCTGACCTTGGCGCAAAGCCTTAACGTGCCCTTCTCTGGCCCTCATTTGTCAGCGTTGCACCTGGACCGAAGCTCGTCTGCCAGTTTGGTCAGAGCAGAATCACTTGGCTGACCGGCACAGATCAGGCTCCGTCTGGCCGTTGGTTGACGATCAATCCCTCCTTTCAAATTGTGTCCAAGAAGACTGATTTTATTGGACCGTTCCCTTTTGTGCCTTTAATCATTTTGTGACTGAGATTAAAATTCGCCAAATCTATGAGGATCTTCCATATTAGATATACTCTTCTGTAGTGTACTTTGTATTTTTTGCTTTTCACCCTCTCCAGCTTGCATTATTTGTTCTAATCATTTACACTTTTGTGTAATTATCCTCCTCCCTAGCGGGTAGATAGTATTCTGTGTTCCTCATTCTTCCTATGCCAATTTATTTTTGTTTTCCATCATTCTGCGTCTGTAAGCCTTCCAGTCAGATTCTCTTCATGTTCTTTGGAGTCTGCTTTAGCCTTGTGTTTTGGGTTTCTGCTTGCTTGGCTGATTTCCTATGTTTCAACATGGCCTGGATAAATATATTTGGGCCTTCTGATTTGGAGTAATATTGTTCAATAGCCTCATTTGAAAATATTTCCTAAACTGTAATATTTGGATGGTATAATTTGTATAGCACAATACTAAAAGTAATGTTGTCACCTACAAATTCAGTTTAGCACTAAAGCTCTTGTATGTATAGAAAATAGCAAGAGGGCTATTTTGTTTTTTCTCAAAGATATTAAACATTTCAATATGATTGTGCCAAATTAGTACAATGACAGGCATGTCTTCAAAATCCAATCCAGTGAGGGCACTTTGGTTCGGCCCAACAAAGCAAGCCAAAATCAATACAGATATTGATATTCATCTCACACCACCATCATGTCTTTAACAATCTGTGTCCAAATGACGACACCTGCCACTGTGATGACAAAAATAACATTACAAAACTAGATTTCTGTATAGAATAACAGGGATGGCTGTAAAGGAATTGTTTACTGGCATTAACAAAAGTTTGGTGATGAAAATTGGCCCTTTTCGGTTCTCTTAAAGGTGTTTGGTAACTTGGACATACCTGAAATGACTGATAGGATGACAGGAGCATGTTTTTGTCAGTATTATGGTGGCTAATGGGATTAATTTTGAGGTTCTATGAGTGCTAAAATGGTTAGGACATATACTGGGAATACTTAATCTGTTACCTATTCACCCTTTAACATCCACACTTGAGGTAGGAATGAATGGAAAAAGTGTTTCTTTTGTCATGGTGGGTTTGAGGCTCTAGCCCACACGCAGAACACAATTCAGGAGGCGCAGAATCAGGTGAAGGATATTTATTTTGACGGTGGCACGGGTGGGTGGTGGTCCCGGGAAGGGGGCTCCTGGAGCAGTTGGTGACTGAGCCGGTAGCTGGAACGAGCTACTTGGCTTGGGAGTTCAGAGTTCGGGGTCGGCTGGGGAGGCAGAGCGGCTCGGGTCCAGCGTGTACCGGAGGGGCGGTGGTTGCCAGCCGAGGAGCTCCGGAAAAGCTGGCAACCGGACCTTCGGACGGGTCAGACGCTCGGGCAGCCTGGGGAGTCCCGGTCCTCTGGAAAAGGTACCTGGCGGCAGGGAGCAGGAGGGTAATTCACTCAGTGAGTTTTACACAGAGAAACAAAAGAGACTGGCTCAAGAAGGCTCGGAGTTACCATTACTGGCTAACACTCAGGCGTCGGAGTTCTGGCGGTCTGCCGGGTGGGTCTTCTTAATTGGGATCTGGTGTGCTGGGTGATGTCAGGTGAGACCGGGAACGTGCAGCTGGCCGCCTCTAGTGGCGGAATGGTGAGTGGAAATAGTGCAATGCGGATCAGTGA
The DNA here is from genome assembly GCA_013363375.1 of Menidia beryllina. Lineage (NCBI taxonomy): Eukaryota > Metazoa > Chordata > Actinopteri > Atheriniformes > Atherinopsidae > Menidia > Menidia beryllina. The sequence goes on along the minus strand of JABUIW010000171.1, from coordinate 25,508 downwards.
ACCCCGGACTATGACATCTTTGCATTAAAAAAAATATCTTGGAGCAATAATCAGAATCTATGAGGTGACACTTTATGGTAAAAGTGGGAAATTAAAAAAATGAAATGTCATGACTCAATATATTTTCGCATCAGATCCCTAAAAATGTATTTTAGAGCTATTTTAGGTAAATGCACTACCTATATTATATGACAGAGTATAATCAGTGGAAAATGTGCTCTACCAAATGGTATTGAGTGTACAAATCTGTATATTGTGCTATTCCTGGACAATCCATTTTTTCTTCAGAACTGCGAGCGTTGTTTCTTTGTGACCTGCTCCCAACGGAAAGCAGATGCATTCACAGTGGCCAATATCTTCTCCTCTAAAACGGAAATCATCCGTCTGTATGGATGAATCACCACTGCAGCGCATTTATTACTGGCTTCAAAAAGTAGAGCACTCGTTCATTTAGACAATCAGGCTGAAAAAACCTGACGTCAGTGGTGTGCTGTTACATCTACGGTATGAAACTACAGCTCATTGTACCCCATAGCGCATATTCATCCCAGTTCCAGTAATAGCTGACGAATAGAAGAATCTCTTTACTTTTTTCTTTTAAAGCCAAGAAAGGTAAAAGACTGTCAGCTGTACCAAGGTCGGCCATTGGCTTGTAAATCATTGTTTCCTTGTTATGAAGGCGATGTGAGGTGATGTAAGCGTGCTCGTTTTAAATTGATCCGATAAAAGTTTATAAGATTTCTCATATACGACTGGAATGTCAATCAACATCTTGATTGTCAGTATTTGGCTTTTAGTAAGTTACCCTTTATCTCAAGTCCCTAGCGTTATGTTTGAATAAAATATGAGCTTTCCCTTTTCAGCTGGTGCCATGACAAGTATTGAGTTATCCCAACTTTGATTTGCCTCACCCCCCCCCATTTTTCCCCCCATTCTTTAATCCTAAAGGAGCGGTGCTCAGGCTTTATTAGGGAAGCATCAGCTGAAAGGACAGGACAGCCCAACCTCCACTCGGCGAATTCAGATTCAGCTCAAGTCTGTGCCCCGCCTTCCCTTTCCTCCTTCATCTCTTCCCCCCATTTTTATGGCTGACTTTGATTTAGCTTTAGGATAGAAATCTGAAAGGTCACGCAGGAGTTTCTGTTCATTCCGTCCCCATTTCAAACTATCTTCCTGATGTGTCTTGTCTCTTATGGACTTCCCTTTGGCTTTGAATTTCTCCCCCAGTATTTTTCCTCTTTCGGCTGTTCTTGATTTACCATCCTGGCTTCCATTTCTCCTACAATTTCTGTCACCCTCTGCAATAAATGGGCTAAAAATGATGTCAGATAAAGGTTCCTTTCCTTCATCGATGAATTTGTATTTTTTACCCTTACTGGATCTCAGACATTACGCAGAATCGCATGTCGTTTACATTCTTAATTGTTTGTGCTTGATAGTCAGTGCCCAAAAAAGACCATAGATTAAATGTGCGACATTGCCTGTCACATGAAAAAGTGGAACAGATACAGACATCAAGGGCTGTAAAACGCAAAGGCTGAATGTTTTGGTGTTTGTTGGTAAAAAAAAAAAAAATCTCGATTTTTATGATCACACATCTTATCACTACTCTTTTGCCATCTTCTTTCCTTCAGCTGTGTAACAGAATGACATTGATCGTCATGGCTTTTTTTTTTGTAATTCACTGTTTTTTATTTAAGAACAAATTCCCAAGCTGGGAAACAGGAGCATTACAAAGTCAGTGATCAATACCCACCCACCCCAACCATAGATACAAATCACACAACCCATTGGGTCATAAATGGAAATAAAAAAAATAAAATAAATACAAATAAAAAAGGACAATGCATGTGAAACATCTCATTGTGCGTGATTCGTCTGTAATTCCCTCTGCAGTTCTTTCCCACATTTGTATTGTTGTCACTCTTGCCCCATGTATTCTTGCAGTAGACAGTTCCATCATTGTAACATCTTGAAAGTTTAACAGCCATTTTTTTTAAATAGGAAGCTTGTGTGGTGGGAGTCACCTCCCTCACCTCTAAACTGTTTTTTTGCTGCTGTTAGGCCTGCGAGATCGTCATGGCTTCTAACTTGATCACCATGTCCAGGCTGTTGAGCATGAATCCATCTTTGATCTCGCCCCATGGTCTGTCGAACGGTTGACATTTACCTGCATCCGTTACCAGCCAGGGCGGAAAAAACGCCACTAGGCCTGTAGAAAACTTCCGCGCGAGGTTTTTGTTTTTTTTCCTAAGTCTGAGGTGTCGGCAGAGCCTCGGAGCACTGCTGCAGCCACCACTTTCCTTTGTTTTCGGAAGGGGTCGCGGCCCCGCCGCGTCAGCCCATCCTCTGAGCGCGCTCCCCAGGCACCAGCTGCCTCCGCCAGTTCCCAGCGCTGCCTGTCTTCTCTCACCCTCTGCGCTTTCAAGGACAAAAGAAAGAAAGAAAAAAAAACAAAAAAACGCACCCAGGCAGGGTTGACTGTCAGACTGAAATTATTCCTGACCTGTGGGCTTTTGAGCCATTCTCTCGGTGGGGGCCGTTTCTGTGTAGAGGAAGGTACAATTAGCCTCCCAGGAATTGCTGGTCTCGTAAAATAATTAATGCGATTTTGCCATTACCCACCTCTGCCAGCAATTTATTTACTTTTACCAGGAGTCTCTATCGTTGATCAATCTGAGCTACAAAGTAGAGCCAAAATTGAGATAGCTGCATTGTTTTTCTTTTTTTTCCACAAATTATGTTGTGATGCTGAAAATCATGCAGCTTGTGTAAAAAAAAAAAAGACAATGGATTGGTATTTGCAGCAGAAAACTATTTAGTCACGATATTCAGTCTGAGTCTAGTGTAACGGAGTATATTTTTCTGACTTTAGATAAACGGTTCATCATCATTCAGCTAAACAGCTGCATATGTGATACATTTTTAAGGCACCGACGCCAGAGAAAATAAGTTTGTCCCAACCAAAGCCGAAACAAACGCTGTCATCAAACTCGTAAACACCAGGGATGATACCGCATTTCATAATTCAGATCGTCTTCGTATTGGATTCTCGTCAAATAAAACAGAGATGAAGACCCCGCCTCAAACGCGGCACGCCGTGGATGCACTTAGTGCGCAAACGCGGCCCCCGAGACTTCCCCCACTGTCTGGGTTAATTACCCACAATGCAATTTGCACCTGACATTTCTTATGACGGCAACAGAGATTCAATTATGTGCCATAAATGGTATTCATTATGGAGCGAGTTCTCACTCCTCGCACTCTAAATGATCTTGTTAGCTTATTGTTTGCAACTGTGCGGTGTCGGGGAGCCTGTTCAAGACGGGTAACAACTAAAGTGGGGGAGAGATCGGTTTATTATGTTATGGCTTGGGGTGGGGAGGGCAATATAGCGATTAAAAGTAACAGAACGGCTAATCTGTTTAAGATTACCGAAATGTTCTCTAAAGACATTTGCGGCGTGGTAACCGTGACCCTTAAAGGGGATGCTGGATGCAAGCCCGGCAGACCTTTAAACTCCAGCACTTTCCGTTATTGTAGAGACGTGTTTAGGATCCTTTGATGTAATTCTGGAGGGCTTAAGGCTGAGCTACAAGCAGATATTCCTAATTAACAACATGCGATACTTTAAATACACTGTAAGTAGGATCAAACCGACTCTGTGCCAGAGTGAACAGATTGGCAGGAAAAGGGGGATGGGGGGGTTCCTAGGATTTCCAACAAAATGGGTATTAGCATTTTAGGGCCTCCCCCTATGTACAGTGTCGGAATCCCGTCCAGTAAAAAATTCCACTGGCCGGCAAGGGGTGTCGCTTTGGATCTGTTGTGGCTCCATCCTGGGGGTCCAATCAAACCAAGCTGAGCTCCATCTCGATGCCATCCTTGTTGAGCCCTGTTGACCTCTCTCTATCTTTTCGCTCTCTCCTCACAGGCAAACAGACGTGTCCGCCGGAGAAGTTCGACTGCGGGGGCTCGGCCAACAAGTGCGTGTCGCTGTCGTGGAGATGCGACGGCGAGAGGGACTGCGAGAACGGGGCGGACGAGGAGGACTGCGCCTCTGGTGAGTCCCAGGCCAGCAAAAAAAACTCAACCGGTGGGGTGACCGGTCTGGTTTTCCTCAGCCGTGACTGTGACCGAATGTGCAGGTGTGACCTCACCAGGAACTCTTTAAGGAGAATGAGTTGGACTCGGATCCCGCCCGCTTTGTATTCCAAAAGGTTCCCCCCCTCTGATCTCACTCTTCACCGAGAGGCGGCAGACATTAAAGCGCAGCGGGGAGCTCTCCGCATAATCGGACCCATTTGAAGAAAAACTTTGTTTTGAACCACTTTCGATCGACAACAAAGGCCCCCTTTGATGGGGAGGGATCTCTGGAGATCAGACATTTATTCGGGAGCGTTATTCAGGTTATTCAGGAGCGTTCTGCCGCCGTTCGGATCGTCTCTGCCCTCGCTTTTCGTACCTTTAGTCGCTCCACCGAGGGGCCTCGGAAACCATCAAAAACGACGGCAGCTCACACGCAGCCGATCGCTCAACCACTCGGTGCGAGAGCCCCCACCCCCACGGCCCTGCGGGGACTATCCCTGCCCTACTTCTGAGGAGCCGTGAAGAATCGGCTTCTCCTCTCTTTCTCGCTCTCTCTCTCTCTCCCTTGCCTCTTCATGTCATGAAAAAGTGATTGAGGCGACTGAGCTGTAGGTGTAAAGACTCTGAATGCAAAATGGTGCATGGCACTTAATGCATGCAGACAGTATAAAAAAAAAGAAGGGGAAAAAAAGAAAAGAAAAAGAAGCCGTCTCCTTATTCTGCATTAATGCTGTTGTTTCCTGCCAGCACCTGCTGCTCTCCGGGTTAGCGTGGGTGTCGAGGTGGCGTCTGGTAGGCTTTTAAGGCATCCGCGCTAGTTGTTAAGAGCACAGCCACCGATTATGAGTTTTTAGTGGGAGAAGAGGCCCGATCTATTTGTCTGTAAGTACCCTCCGACTGACTCGGATCTCAAAATGGCCCCCCACTCACCCGCGCCAAAGCAATCAGCCGTGAGCCTATTGACTTTCCAACTAATACCTTCTTGGCTTGGGTGGCTTTTCGCCGCGCCGTTCATTGAGAGCCAGTCTAGCCCGGACTAATCCCCTTTTTCCTTCTAATGTCTGTATCGATGCGGCCGTTTTTAAGCCGCTCAGGCGTGACACGCGGGCTGGGCGGCAGGCCGTCGGCCCGCTCAGGCAAAGGCCAGGGTCCCCGCCGGGGGGGCAAAAGGTGCTTAGAGCGGCCTCTTTAGCCTCCTGAGACCCGGCCCATTCATTTATGTCCATTATAGTGGACATTTTGTCCACCTGTACCCCCCCTAAGTATCTGGAGTTACCCTATCAAGCCCTATAGTGTTCTGTAGAGGACATCCTGGGCATTCCAGTGATGTGCCATGTGATAGGTTTGCATGCTGGGAACTTGACTTTTTTCCTAAGAGTTCTTAGGTAAATATCCCTTTCAAGACATTTTCTTTTTTATTATTTAATTATCTAAAGCCTGTTCTATTTTCCCATGCAAATCGTCCTGTTGTCCTACACAGTGGACATGCTATGAAATTAAAATTAAAAATATATTTTTTAAAATTTAAATTGTAATGTTCGAAGACACTTTTTTTCTCTGGGTCTCAGGAGGATATAGCCACTTGCTCCCAATGCCAGCAGAGAGCAGTGCTCGATAGTATCGCAAATTAGGCCTTCTTACGTGCCGCCGGGCCCGGTTTATCAGCAACTGATCGGGCCCCGTGCCAGGATGAAGGATGATAGTTAAACCAAGGACAAGATGCAAGCCTTGACTTTTTTTTTTTTTCCCCTGTTTCTGCGTACGAGCTGCAAATTAGGGCTGTAAAGAATAATGTCAGTGTGGGCAATTTCACAGACAAGGACTAATTAATAAAAACCATAAGATCCTGATTGATACTAGAACTGAGTATTAGGGCGATGTGAAAAAACCCCAGAGTATGCAGTTTATCATTTTTATTTCTTAAAAGTCCAGTTGTTGTTCTAAGTTACTGTCTAAACTTTGCAATTCCAGTGTCTATTGCTGAAAAAGTTACAGTACTGGTGTGGTGTGTCTGGATTGAGGCTGAAAGTTGTCCCATTTTCCTGTAGATGGAGTTAATTTACGCTATATATATATATATATGTATGTATATATATATATATATATATATATATATATTACATTTATTTAACTCTGCAATGGTAACATCCAATCACAACACTACTCAGGTTAAATGGAACATATGGCTTCTGAATTATCTATATATATTAGGGATTATGATCAGTCCTTCAGTGCACTTAAAGACAATTACAATATCACTAATATTAGAAATACTATTAGTTACAATATTTCTCTAGGAGACAAATTACCTGTGGCATTTTAATTCGCAATGAAAGTAAATAGCTAACCAAGAGGCTTTTGTGAGTCTATTACTACATGGTGTGATTATAATTGTTTAATATATCAACCTTGTGTTGTAGCTGTTAACTTGAATACACAACCGTAATCTAATACTTTTTTTTAAATTTGCCAACATGCATGTCGTTATTTAACATAAATGGAGCTGAATTTTCAAAAAGTAAACTGATAGATTTTAGTTGCAAACTTATTTTTTTAAGCCCAACCTAATTGATATGATTTTAAAGAAGACTGTACTCTGTCAGATCCAAGACTTTTTTTTCTTATTACATAGCCCCAGTTCTTTGTTCATTTAGATTCAGCTTTCATTTTCTCCCAGCAGCCCTGTTTTACCAGACGTTCTCATGGCGTTAGAGCACAGCGCTGATGTAACACCTTCTGTGTCAGGGACAAAAGAGACATTTAAGGCAAGAAAAGCTGCTGCAGAGTGAAAGCGTCAGTTCTCTCAGATTAAGTGAAGTTTGGGAGGAGAAATGGAAATGACCATTTGGTCTGAGTGCGTCTGGCGTCTCAGCACATTGCGGGTAACAGAGTTCACTTTGAAGTGAATATTCCATCTGTCTCCATGACATGTCTCCATTTCCAAATGGAAGCTGTATGGATGAACGAATGAATGAATGAATGAATGAATGAATGAACAAGTGTTCCGGCACATATACAAGAAGGAGAACAAAACGCAACATGTTTTAAAATGCATTTTGAGATCACAAAACTTAGAAAGGAGCTTTTCGGTTTACTCTGCATGAAACTAGGACAAAAATTGGCATTTGTCTTCTCTTCTGTCATCCTGGTGGCAGAAAAATAGTGCAGAAATGGAATACGGTGTTTCTTCACTGAACAAATCAATAGGTCAGAGGAAGAAACAACATATTAAAAATGGATTTCAACTGATTATGTTCTTAAATACAAGTAGAAAGGTTCTATTCTACCAAACTAACATGCAGGAAGCTGCTGGCATAAGTTATCTGTGTGTGTATCTGAGAAATGGCGATTTTGTTTATTTATTCATTTGAGAGATGTTGGCTTTTGTTCAGTTTTGTTAAGAACAAACAAACATTACTTTCCCAGCGTTTCTGACAGGGCCACATTCTAGTACTTTTCCCAGCCGCAAAAACAACTAAAGCTCAGGATAATCTGCCACTTCGTTTCTTCCCGTTTTTTGTTTCCTCCAGTGATGCGTGGGACCACTCAGCTGCACCTCTTGATTTATATCCTCTCACCTATCATCAGCGTGGTTTAGAGGTGAGCCGCCAGCGCAAGTGTTCTGTGGCTCTTGATGAATAGTTTAAACTGAAAGCCCGAGGCCATTTTTTTTTCTTTTTTTTCCTTCACCGGAAAACCTCCACCTGAAGAGCTTGTTCGGATTCTGTTAGAAAATTGGCTGAGGCCAACCTGAACAGCCTTGGACGCGATCAGAGACGATCATTTCAAATTTCCGACACGCTGTAGACATCGTTATCCCGATTAGCAGGATGATTTTCACCGACCATGTTTTGTGGAGGATTTTTAATTAGGTTGAGCAGATGTGTGAAACACCAGGGACGCAGCACGCGGCCAGCCACCTCCATTTTAGTCTGTTTGGACAAAGGGACAAAGGCCCTTATGGTCGGCACGGTGTTATGGATCCGCTCTTTTTTCTGAAATTTCTGAAACGGTGAGACAGGAGGGTGAAATGATTCAGAATAAACTGCAGGTACAGCCATTTCTCAGTCGAGTCTCAGTGGCTGAATTTGTACCTCTACGAGTTATCTACGCTTTTTGTGTGAGGAACCGCGAGTGTCTTCAGGTGTGAATCTGTCAAAAGTGAAAAAAGTCTCGGTATTTTTTAAAGTTTTTCCCTTTGCTCTCTTTCCTGTGATGGCAGCTATGTCATACCCGCTTTTCAGTGAGGGTGAAATAGCGAGACGCGCATTTAGCTACACATGTAACCTGAGTCTCTCACTGCCGCATGCAGCCACTTTTTTGCTCCCCGTCTGACTTCTTGAATTAGAAAACAGGAAGTCACGGTATAATCCGATCAGCAGTCGCAAATTTCATCCGAAAAAGTTGCCCGTGTTCAGTTTGACTTCAAAGGCTTGCGCTTACTGGTGTTTAGAACTTGAGTTTTATTCAGTTTTAAGATGTAAACCCATGTATGTTTCTTGTTACAGGTGATATAAGCAGTTGGCTAGAGGACAGTCTGTTGTAGAAAAATCCATTTTTCCAGGTTGGTGATCAAAAAGAAGAGGGTAACGATTGGCTAAAGCATAGAAAAAAATGGGCATGAAAGGAGGAGAGCAGTCCAACAAAGATAAATGTACTCCTTTTCTCTGCTTACCTGCTTTTCTCTGAAGCCGAGACATGAGACATGAGCCAATACCCTGTTTAAGAATTTTCTTGGATTACTTTTTAATCTTACGGTGTTTTGAGGAGCGCTTAAAGCAAATGAATCAAATTCCTTTTCAATTTATCCTTGCATGTTTTGCAGTGTTCATTTAGTTTCAGTGCACCGACACTGGATCATTAATTAAGTTAGATATGGTGTGCTTGCAAATAAAGTAAGCCTTAATATGAAAACGGCATTTCTGGATCAGCAATTTGTCTGTTTATGATGTTAGATATTTAGTAGAGCTGGGGTGCTATTTAAGAAATTGGCTTCATGAATGAGAGCTTTTTGGAATTTTCATTTATCAAATCAAATAAAACTTTATTTCCAAAACACTTTTTCATACAGTAAAGCAACGTGATTTACATAATAAAATCCCCTTATTAATTAAACCTAAAATCGAAGCCCTGATTTTTTAGAACAGTTTTCCTTTCCCCAAAAGCCAAAAAAGACACAAGCAGACAGGTTTTCAGTTTGATCTTGACAATATATTATTTAAAGTCTTTAAGATTCTTGATAAAATAGAATAATCCTTATAATTCCCAAGTTGTCTGCTTGATTTTGACCCTTATGTTTTAAAATAAAATGAAATAAAATTAATTCTCTGGTCTCTATTCTGTGTAGGTTCCTTCCAGGTACTCTGGCTTCCTCTCATCATCCAAAAACATGCTTGTTAGGTTAAGTGAATGATCTAAATTTCCTCAGGAGTGAATGTGAGTGTGTGTTGGTGCAGTTGTTTGTCTCTGTTTGGACGGACTGGCGGCCTGTCCAGGGTGTACCCCGCCTCTTGCCCATTGTCAGACCCTACTAGGAATAAAGGGTTTAGGGGATGGATGTATAGTTGGATATTTGCTCTTTTTCATTTGATTCTGTAACGTTGGCCGCCTGAGTTGTTTTGTTATCCTTTTTCCTAAATAATGAGATTGCTTCCTGTGTTTGCTTTACTCTCGCTCCAGTACTTTTGCTTCCTGTTGTTCTGCTGTTTCTGGTTCTGTTGCTGATTTCCACACATACATCTGGTCATTTTGTGTTGATACTCTTCTGCAAGGTCCTCGTTTCTATTCAAGCCTTCTAAGCCTGGTCCTTTTCCCTTTTTCGATTTTTGGAGCCCTTTCTTTTTCCACGACAAACTTTTGTCTTAGATCTTCTTGCCGTTTCTGCACTACATTTTGGTCCACCTTCAACTTAAAACCGTTTATTGTCACAGGCTATTTTTTATGGAGCTCAATTCATGAGTTTAATTCAGTTGGACCTGTTCATTTATTTTTTATGTCACTGAACCAGAGAGTTGTGAGGAGCACTTTTTTTTTTTAAACTGACTTCTGCCTTTTGGTGCTTTTGTAAATGTACCAATGATTTTGCCCTCCCGTCTAGTTTCAGGCACATTTATCCTGAACCAACAGCTTTTATTCAGCCAGTCGTTTAAATGAACCGAATGCCTGGCCCTTTGCTAAGTGGAAAAGTAAATTTTGCAAAAGGCATCCTACTAATTGAGTCATCCGCGTGCTGAATTATGTATGGAGTTGAATCTTGCCCTCACCAGAGAAATCTCCCCTACATTAACTTAAACATCAGCTTAAGAGAAGCCTCACAAGGAAACTGTGCCGTGTCCTCCACTCGGAGACGCGGAGACGAACGTGCACTCGTCCCTCCTGGCGTGTCTGGGACACGCCACAGAAACACATGGGAGTTTGCTTGTGTTCGTGTGTGTAGGTGTGTGTGTGTGTGTTGGCAGCAGCACTTATTAATGTCAGAGTTACTTTACTGCCCGGCGCATGCACGCACGGCATCTCTTAAAGGCGGCGTTCTCTGTATTCATATTTAATGCTGCTTGCACAGTGCAAAGCAAACGCTAACGTCCCGCCTTTCTCACACCCGTGTCCCCGTCCCTGTGGTGAAAGCGATCCCACAAACCGTGCATCGCCGGTAATTATTTTTGTTACTAACTCCAGAAATAAAACAACACCACCTACATACATACATGTCTATACATATACACTATATTGCCAAAAGTATTTGCTCACCCATCCAAA
>JABUIW010000171.1:0-14263 GCA_013363375.1 Menidia beryllina | reverse complement strand
ATAAAATGACAGGGTACAACCTGTGACTCTGTTCCAACATTGTCAAGCTTTCAACTGTTTAAGGACAATAATGGAGCCTTTATCCGTCCACCATTGAGTGCTTTATTATTATTATGCTGATAAGCATCCAGTGGGAGTTAAAAGTAAGATTTGAAATTAAAATTTAATAAATAAATAAACAGGTAGAAACAGAGCTGTAATAAATTGAAATATTCACTGACCACAAACAACACAGGAACACTAGTCACTTTGACCATAAACAGGAGAAAAGGAGTGGAACTTTATCTAAAATTTATTTATTTCTAATTGACTCAGGAAAGGCAATCAAGAAAAGAACATAAAGGAGGAGCAGTCTGTTCACACCATCTGGCTTTAGTACGGGTTTTTAGTTTCAGAGTTCTGAATTAGCTGAAATTTAGCCAAGTTAAAAAGGTTTTACAAGAACGGACTGCAAATGAAAGCATAAAAACTTAATCGTATCAGATTACTAGTGGAAAGATTTGATCTTAAAATGGTGATACTAAATATCTTCTGTTTTTGTGTTCTGTATATTAGCTGTCTAAAACCCCATGTCATTTCTTTTCTTTGACCATTTTGGACATATATTATTTGACAGTAGTTGTATATTTGTGACATCTGTCACAGATCTGAGGCAGTCAACAGAAACGGATGAGAAAAACTATGCTATCGGTGTAGGAGGGATAAGATCTATGTATTGTCTAATGATGAAACCAGTAAAAGATTTTGAATTTGGACAGTTGTTTCCACACATAGCGCAAGAACATCTATCAAAGTTAATTATTTCCAATATGAAATTACTTTCTGTTACGGAAAAGGTTGTTTCCCTTTTATGTATACATATACATATGAATATATATATATTTTTTTTTTTCATACAAGCAGTTGCTGCATCGTCTGTAAACAGACAGATAATAAAAGAGGAAACAACCCTCTTGGCAGAACACTCGGTTCCTCTGTTACTTATTCATCACTTGAAACCTGCTGACTGGTCCAACATCATCAACAGATGGTCCGCTGGCCTAGAGTCGCTCAGAAGTCCTGGAATACATTTACACTTGGCCCCAGATGTAAACAAAGCGTCTCACCACTGAAGCCCAGCCACTCATGTACCCCGCTAATGGTCTGCCCCTTGTGTAATGCTGCACACGCTTATCGAATCTCCTTAATTATTTAGTGCCAAATTAGTATTGAGCGTGGGTCCAGGCGAAACCAGGCCAGCAGTTATTAAACAGCAGAACCAGCCGCAGCCTGTTTAACGAATAAAAAGCCTTAAATCCACAACACTTGGCGTCATTACGGTGGCACTTTGTGGCATTGCTCGCGCCGTGCTGATAATCTTGTTGCCAGTGAATGAATTAAACGCTGATTTCTTTCCAATGGAAAACCACATGGCATAACCAAGTAGGACCATTAGGACTCCACTGTCCACACAGAGGTGGAAACAGCAGCCTGGGTTCAAACAAAATTGTCCTTTTCTTTTATAATATTTTGTTTGATTTCTGTTTTTAAAAAGAAATCTAGGATCCTTTGTTCTTACCCATCGTGGGTAATTTTCTGAGCTGGGTTAATACTTTTGTAGATGCTGCTACCCTGTGACAGAACGCCGCTGCTAAACGGCTTGCTAATTGCGTGTAAGACGTGACAACAGCAATACGTTCCCGTAACCAGCCGTGACAGCCAAAGGCATTGGTGTGAACCCCACCCCCCCATCCCCCCACCCTCCCACCTCGGTTTTTGTGAATATCAAATGCTGTTCTTCCCCCTGCTGGCCTCTGTGCAGCTGTAAGCTGACACTGGGAACTCTCACTCTCCTTCCTACCTGTCATGCTTTTAGCTCAACTTGAAAAAATCCAGACGAAGCTGGCAAAGGTACCGAAAGTGCAGTGCAGAGCAGCTTTGGTGCATTCTGTGTAAATCCGAGTGGCATTTACAAGAAAAAACCAAAATACAATTATACCACACAAACATGCAGATTATTGGTTGATATAACCAAAAGTAAGGTTTATATTTTCCTAAAATCTCTCCTCTGAGTCTTATATCCATATTGAGTCTTATATCCATATTTCTATTCTCAGATATATATTTTTAAAGATTGTACTTTTCAGTTTTATATTTTCTGTTCTATATTTTTATTTCTACATTGTATTTCCTTGCTTATCAGAGAAGTGTTGTGCACCAAACACCAAGGCAAAATCCTTGTAAGTCAAAAACCTACTTGGCAATAAACCTTATTCTGATTCTGATTCTCTGTCATGTTCCAATATATTAGTAATTATCCATTTTTTTTATCATCCAGTGCATGGGAATATTGCTAATTAGTTAACTAACTAATTTGGCTGATTGGAAAAATTGGAGCTCTGGAAATTTGCTAATGTATGTGTTTTGATTTAGTCATCTATATTCTGGGTTATAAAGACATTTACACTCTGAAAAATGTCTGTCTGAAAGTGTTATTTTTAGCAGCCGCACTATTTGAAATGAGCTTGAAAAGATTTGCCGTTGGACTTAAAGCCCCTGACCTGCTTAGCAGTTGTTAGATTGCTTCCCCAAAAAGCAAAAATTTAAGCCATCCAAACATCTTTAAGAAACCTCATGTTGAAATAAACCGTTATACTTCTTATGCATCTTAATGGTTTAATCATTTCTATTATGCTGGTGGGATTGACGCGTGGCATGAGTGCTCTTTGTCACAGGCAACAGAAAACTGATCCCCAGAGAAGACAAAAAAAAAAGACAGACAACTGAGAGAGGAAGATGTTCTGAAAGCCGTGTCATGATAGTTTTATCACAAAGAGAAGAGGCGGCTGATGGCAAAGATGATGGCTCTATTGTGTTTTTCTCCACGTGAGTGGAAGCCTCGCACCCTCTTCACCTGATTACCGCACTCATCTCCTCCAGCGTCATCTCAGCTCTTTGTTATGTCGCATCTCTTGACTCGGTCTCGCAGGCTTAAGGAGGGACGATTTAAGTCCCAGTGCCTGTTTTCGTCGATAAGTTCCCGTTTGATTTTTCCCCTATCGGCCCACAGCGATGCCACGGAAACTTTGAGTGAATCTCTGCGAGCAAAAACGGAACCACTGTTGTGCAAATGGTCTTTTCTGAAGCAGTTCCCTTTCAGTTTAATCAGAATCAGAATAATAATTAATAATTCCAGAGGGAAATTATTTTTGTTACTAACTCCAGATAAACAATAGCATATACATATATACATGTCTATACATATATATACATATACAATATTTCACACAAAAGACAAATAAATATATACATATGTAACTATATGTATATATACAGATCTTAAATAAGTGACAATAATGATGCGAGAAGGATAACTAAATGCAGGTAAATTTGAAATAATTTACAGAGGGGGGTAGTCTGACTCTGAGATTGTTGAGATTGATGACCACTGGCAGGAGGGATTTCATGTGGCGCTCTGTGGTAGTGCATCTGGGTGAGAGGAGTCTTCTGCGGAAGGAGCTCCTCTGCTGGACCAGTTAGTAGTTTGGAGATGGTTGTGTGTATTATGCTGGAGGCAGATGTTGGGTTTGCAGAGGGAGGGACGCAGAGGACAGCCATGATGACCTGTGGGATCTCTCTAGGTAGATAGTATGGACGGATTCCAACGGTCAGCAGTCCAGCATCCTGGCTACAGAGCTGTTTTAATGGTCTTTAATTCAATAGGTTGTATTAGTGATAGTTTGTAGACTTTGGGTCAGGGGAAGCTAAATTGTCCAAATTGTGGCCTCAGCTCACACGTCTTTTTTTCTTTTTTTTTCCTTTTCTGGTCCCCTAGATGCCAAGGCCTGCCCCGCCGGCGAGTTCATGTGCGCCAACCGCAAGTGCCTGGCGGCCGTGTACGTGTGCGACGGGGACGACGACTGCGGGGACGGCAGCGACGAGCTGAAGTGCGGCTCGCCGGCGAGCTGCGGGCCCAACCACCTGCGCTGCAACTCCTCCGAGTGCGTGCCGCTCATGTGGAGCTGCGACGGGGACCCCGACTGCTCGGACGGCTCGGACGAGGGCCCCGAGCGCTGCGGCGGGGACGGCGCCCCCTACCCGCCGGGCCGCCGGGCCAACTGCACGGCGGAGGAGTTCCGCTGCGCCAACGGGGAGTGCGTCCGGCTCGGCTGGAAGTGCGACGGCGATCCCGACTGCAAGGACAAATCCGACGAGTCGGACTGCCGTGAGTCCGTTTCGATTCCTTCTCTTCTTCATATACAGTATAGGTCTGTTCTTTGTGAATGGAGACATCGCTTTCGGCTTACATTTATTCTAACTGATGCAACCTAAAAGCAGAGAAGTATAAAGTATAGGAGTATAGGAGTGGAGTAGAAGTACAAGTAAAAGTAAAAGTTGAAGTGTTCTTTCAACACCATACTTAAGTGGAAGTACGGAAGTACTCAATTTTTTTTGGTACTTACGTTTTGCAAGTAGAAGTATTTCAAAATTTGCTACTCAAAGTACAAGTATAAGTAAGAGTACCAGTACTGTGTATATTATAAAAAGGCAGTCAAAAGTTTGATTTATATTTTTTATATTATTTCAAACGTGTGTGAGTAAAAGTATTAGATTAATCAAAAATATGTAGTGGGGTAAAAGTAAAAGTAAGGGAAAAATATATACTCCACTAAAGTACAGATACTGCATTTTGGTACTTAAGTACAGTACTTAAGTGAGTAGTTCTACTTCGTTACTGTACTTTTCTGCCTAAAAGGCTCTTAAAAACACTTAAATTATGAACTATCTTAAGCAATTAAATTTTTCTTAAGCATAAGAAGGTCAATACATGCACTTATTTCTTGATATTCAACAGTTCTCCACAGAAAATACAAGGATGACAGAAGTCAAATGCTGATTCATCTAAATGTGCCGAAAGGGATTTTTTTGGTCCTTTTTTAAAGAACTTCAATCACAAATTCAGAAGTTTTTCTTTTTATATATTTTTTTGTGTCGACAAAGCGCAGTCGGCATGACTCGTATCCCCACTTTCGTAAAGATTGTTTTAAATATTAGCAAACACCAAATTCTAACATGAGGTTGCACAATGTGACGATAAAGAAGTTTACTTTCATGTGCTGGTTTTCTAAATCGGCATTTTCCACTCGTCCAGCTTGAAACAGTGTCGTGTCTGGCAAGCTGTTGTTGTCTTTATACAACCACAAAACAAGCCCTCCTTATAGACGCGACACTCTGATGTGAGTGGGCGACTTGCTTGAATAATTCATGGATCGATTTTCAGCGGCTTTCCAAACTAATTAAAATGAACAGACAAAAAAACACTTTACTCTAAAAAGGTCCAAAGTCTTTGACAGAAAATTTCAGAATATCATAGGAAATACATGAGCCCGTCTCCTCCTGAGCTGGTGCTTTTGTTTCTTAACACGATTACACTATGGGGAAGGATTTTGGCTTTACTAAATGTGTCAAAGGACCAATGTGTTTGCGTTGATAGACGGCGAGTGAATGTGTTTTTTTTTTCTTAGTTGGTCGTGGATAGGCGAGCCCTGGAGCTGCCGTGTCAGTAAGCCTAAGAGAGTGTTAGGCCCGGATACTCCCCCCTTACTCATTATCAGGATGTGCAGAGCACACATCACACACACCTGTCACAGCGGGGCTTAGGGTTGTATAAGCAGCATTTAAATGAGATTGATGACCGTTGGCCGACCGATCCCGGTTACAGACAGGACCGGTTTTTATGTCCTGCCATATTCCATCTATATCAGCAACGCCACGAAACACACAGATGAGCGACGCGATTCAGTCGTTCTCAGGAAAACGCGATGTGTATCTTACCTAGAGCCACGTCGGCTGACCTCTTAGACCCGCAGTCTCTGCGTACGCTGGACTGTATTGCGATGAATCCACACTCAGTTCCCTCTGCTGTGTACCTTTGGTGGCAACACTAAATCCGGCCACCCAGTCATAAATCTTTCTTCTTAAGGGGCTTTAAGGGGAGCTGAATGAAAAGACGGGGTGCTGCTGAGGAAAAGATTGCTCTTGTGCGACTTCATCCACTAATGGGACTGAAGTAAGATTCAGTCGTTACACGCCCTCTGCTGACATCCTGCATCCCAGGAAGTACCTAACTTGGACTGGGAACTGTAACAGTTGAAATAAAATGATGTAATTGCTCAGTATTTTTTACTTTGTTCATACTTCTATAACGGAGTTACAAAATGTAGTTAATAACTACATTATAATGTAGTTACTAAATTATAATGTAGTTATAATGTAGTTCCTAACATAATGTAGTTACTAACTACAACTAACATTATAATGCACTTATAATGTAGTTACTAACATAATGTAGTTACTAACTACATTATAATGCAGTTATAATGTAGTTACTAACATTACAATGCGGTTACTAACTACATTATAATGCAGTTATAATGTAGTTACTAACATGACAATGCAGTTACTAACTACATTATAATGCAGTTATAATGTAGTTACTAACGTTATAATGCAGTTACTAACATTATAATGTAGTTACTAACTAAATTATAATGTAGTTATAATGTAGTTACTAACATTATAATGCAGTTACTAACTACATTATAATGTACTTATAATGTAGTTACTAACATAATGTAGTTACTAACATTACAATGCAGTTACTAATTACATTATAATGCAGTTATAATGTAGTTACTAACATTATAATGTAGTTACTAAAATTAAAATGTAGTTACTAATGTTATAATGTAGTTAGTAACTACATTATAATGCAGTTATAATGTAGTTACTAACTTCATTATAGACATTAAAAAGCTGTTTTTTTACTAATGGAGTCAAATTTGTTGGGATGAACTGATGCAAACATGGGTTTTGAAGCCATTAAGATAGATTTAGCCCCTGCTTGTACTTTTCGAAGTGGTCATGGGGATCTCAAAGGTTGAACCTCTCCCGTGTGTGTGTGTCCGCCCCCCCCACAGCCCTGCTGACGTGCCGTCCAGACGAGTTCCAGTGCGGCGACGGCTCGTGCATCCACGGCACCAAGCAGTGCAACAAGGTCCACGACTGCCTGGACCACAGCGACGAGTCCGGCTGCGTCAACGGTAGGAACCCCCCCCCCCACACACACACACTTTGTCTGTTTGCCCCATTCATGAAAAATCATTTGTGATAAGTGTGTGTTTATAATATAATTTGGGCAACTGCAAATGCTTCAGGCAGTCTTGAATTGTACCGATAATCCCATTCATTAATCAGATAAGAAATAAGTAAGTTTTTCTTTTAAAAAGAAATAGAAAAAGCATCTTTAAGCAATTAGCAAAATAGATATTTAGGTAATTGCTCTCTACTCACAGTATCTGCAGTTGGTATCTTACATTGTTTCCGGTTCATTTGTTTTCTACAGCCACCAAATGCGAAGGGCCGCAGAAGTTTCAGTGTAAAAATGGCGAGTGCATCGACAGCTCCAAGGTGTGTGACTCGGTCAAGGACTGCAAGGACCGATCAGATGAGCCCAAAAAAGAGTGCGGTAAGAGGGCGCTTTGTGCGTTCAGACAGCTGACCGCAGAGTCTTTCACTCTTAAAAAAGCTGGGGCTCAGTTAATGGAACTCAAACCTCCAGCAAACAAGTGTCCTGTATATATGTCATGTTTGGATTTGCGTTAATAATGGAGTACCAATCTCGTAATAACCTCTTTCCTTCTCACCGGTGAATCCACTGGATGTGGAGGTCGCTCAAGTTAGCTGCGGCCTCCATTAATCAAAACAAGAGCCCTAATTGTGGACTAATTGCCGTCGCGCAGTAGAAAAGTGGTCTGCTGTGGTAAAGCCTTGTCGGAGGAGTCCTCTCACTCAGCAGACGTTATAAATGAACGCCTTTATTATTCTGTGGGAAGACTCTGGTCAATTTGACGCTTGGGCTCAGTTTCATTAAAACGCAGCCTCCGCCTTGATGCGGAGAAGCTATGGCAAGATTGTTTTTGTCGAACCTTTATCTTATTATGAAACACTTTAGCCAACAAGGCGTAACCAAGGTTGTTCTGGATTTAAGTTGTGTCAACTGTAAATTTCGCCGTATCGTCAACACGTGGAGTGTGTTGCTACATACTAGGCAGGCTGGATCGGAGCAGGGAAAAAAAGACATTCTACATGTTTGAGCGTTTTATTTGGGTTGGGTTTGGGTTTTGAGGGCATATTTTGCCTAATGTTTCTCCCTTCCTTAAAGAGTTAGCGTCTACTTCACTGAAGGGATGCCGCCTTCTTCATCGTTTTAGCAAATCGTGTTGTCATTGTTGCTGCACCAGCAAACGACTTAAATGGATCTCTTCGTTTATTCCCTCGTGCTTTTCGCTCCAGTTTACGAGGCTCCTTGATCCACGTGAGCAAGACTGGCGTTACGAATTGTCAAGGAGCAACCACCAAAGTGCTCATTAAGGCGTGACGACGCGTTCGGTCGCCGTCACGTTAATCGAAGGCAAACGTGGGTCCATCTTGGATCATTAGCAGTGAAATGAGCCTTGGAGCTGAGAAAAAAAGTGCTAGCAAAGCATTGTGCCGTTTAGCTAGCTGTCAAACATCGTCACGGAGGCGGGGCAAGACCAGTCTGATCAAATGCAATGACACAGCTCTGAAACTCACCCTTAGTGGGTTACTATGCCGACTTTTTTTTTTCTTCCCTAAAGTTGTTGCTTAGAGAAAGTCAGAACCTTGCCGTTTCATGAAATGTCCTTTCCTCATGGGGACTTGGGAGTTGACCGAGAGAAGCGACAGCTGGCAGAGAGGACTGACCTCTGGGAGCGAGTCGGGCCTTCCAGAGTTTCCCCTCCCTTCGCTTCTTCCATCCTCTTCATCGCAGTTCAGCAAAAGCGTGTCCACACGCACCTCCCTCATCGCTTCTCGCCCAAAGCGCGCTTGACCCGTCACCGGAGCAAAAATAAAGACAACTCACTCCTCTCCGCAGACGGGCAAATGGTTTTTTCCCCCCCCGTCTCGTTAGCGGTAATGACGTTTTACGACGAGGCCGGCCCATTACTCTGCGTCCACCATTCGGCTTTTAATGGCGCGCCCTCACTTTTAGCGAGAGGAACGGCCTGTAAATATGTCGTCCTTTGTGCGATAGCAGTGACGGAAAAACAGCGGACTGATTTAAGCAGAGTACGGGACCCGATGTTTTGTCACCCACGGGAGAAGGAGGTGGCCTCTAAATCAGGTCACTCTTATCTGTGGGATCTCGGACGGAACACACATTAGTCTCTTTCCTCTGCCCGTAGTTCTTTTCGAATGAGTGGAGAGGGAATTGCAGGTGCTCCTGTAAGTGGCAGATTGCTCTGGCCCATCCAGCTGGATCATTGATGGGGGGGGATTTGGACAGCTGCCTTGCTCAAAAGCCTGCTAGCTGCAGCACAATGCAGAGATGAAGATTTCCCCCATGAAATCAGTCAATCTGTCACACCTGGGGGAAATGTTGGTGTTTTTGGTCTTGTCTCCATGTTGTCTTGTCATTTCCTGTTTTATTTTGAAAGATGCATCCCCTTGTTTCAGGTCACTTGCACTTCCTGTTGTGTTCCCAGTCTGATTGTCTCCTTGATTACCTATTGTCTGCACCTGGGGATCCCTTCCCTCATGTGTTTAAATAGTCCTCGTCTCCCCTTGTCCCGTGCCGGTGTATTGAGTTCCATGACCACAGTTCCTGTCTCGATCACAGTTACAGTTTCCTAGTGAGTATTTCTTTGTTACTTTCTACCTTGCCCATAGTCATGTTGTTTTGATACTTTGTTCACAGCTTTGTCTTCCTCATAAGAGTGATTATATTTTGATACTTTGTTCATAGTCTTGTTTATTGTTTTGGTACTTTGTCTCCACTCGAAGAGTGCGTTTTCTGTTCAATAAAACTCCTGGAATTAACCACCTCTCTGCGCCTGAGTCCTCCCTAAGCCCCATCCTCCTGACACAGTCAGTGGAGTTTTTAACAGTCACAACAAAGAACAATCAGGCTCTTTAGGTGTGTAAAGATCCTCCTCAGTTATAGTCTCTTAACAGTTTTGTGTTGAGCAACGTATTCCTACAACACTAAGCTATTTAAGGACGTTGGAGGAATCGAACTGTCACATGCACACGTGACTGTCACCACTGTCACGTCACATTTATAACACTTCCCTGTTATAAAAGCTTTTTTAAACAAAAATCAAAATGCACCATTAATGGTCGACTGTTAAAGTGAGATTGTCAGTCATCCTGATCCAGAAGGTCCCAAAGGCTTGAATACATGTCACACGAAGAGATTGTTGAAAAGATTAGTGTGGAGAGCTGCGAAAAGACGACCTTTAACTGTAGAGGTTAGTTTAAGTTATTACCAGAGAGTCGCATCCCGAGAGACTTTAGAGCGTTCAGACTTAAATCATGTGACCAGAGCATCCCACTCTTGGCCACGCTGACAAAACAACACGATTGTCGACAGTCGCTTTCACACATGCTGTCACGTCTGGGGGAATGTCTGGTGTCTCGTCAAGTCTTGATTAGCTATTGTGTACACCTGGGGTTCCCCTCCCTCATGTGTTTAAATAGTCCTCGTTTCCCATGTCCTGTGCCAGTGCGTTTTGGTCTTTCTTGTTTC
Source organism: Menidia beryllina (assembly GCA_013363375.1). Taxonomy (NCBI): domain Eukaryota; kingdom Metazoa; phylum Chordata; class Actinopteri; order Atheriniformes; family Atherinopsidae; genus Menidia; species Menidia beryllina. The sequence continues at coordinate 3,672 of JABUIW010000171.1, read as the reverse complement.
GTCTTCCGTCTCCCCACGTCATGTAAGGTTTTGATTTTTTGCACTTCGCCATAGCCATGTTTTTGTCATAGCCATGTTTTTCACAGTCATGTGAAAAACATTTAGAAATTTTATAGACGCAATATGCTGTTTTTGTTGTCGTATCACTTGTGCGGATATCTTCAATTTATAGATCAGCTTAAACAGTTAGGTTTATAAAGCCCCATAACTACATTTTCTTAGAAAGGAGTTTGCAGGTGTTACACAGATGGAATGGGATTTCTAAAATCCCATGAGGATGGATTGAATTTCTGATGTTTCATGACATGCTAGTCCTTCTTTGTATGCGTGCGTTTGTTTTTATTTTAATGTAAACTTGAGAAACTTTCTAAATGTCACGTGCGATTGAAGTTTGGTTTATTTAGGATTTGATTTCACTTATGGCCAGACGGCTGCAGCCACAGAGGGGAAAGCGTTCCAGGTTAGAGAGGAGCAGAAACGCAGTGAGCAGTATTTTGCCCGGGTGTTTTGTCTGTTTTTTTGGTCCCCGCTGAGATATTCAGCTGAAGCAGCTCCATCCTGACACCAGTGACTCCGGGGCTGACGCAGCACTTTGCTCTCGCCGACTCACACACCCGCACAGGCTCAGCTCTCAGCCACCGATGATCTACAATCTCGCTGTTTATTGACAAATGTGTAGCGGGAGATTGGGTCGCATGCCGTTCCGAATCAAGCTCTATGTATTATTTAGGAGCACGGATCTTTCCGCTGAATCCATTTTTTAATTTTTTTTTCCCCCTTATCAACGGCGTCCAGCTGTCCATCAGGCACCGTGCAGCTCAGCTATCTGTGTGTCAAAGCCAGAGCCTGAATGCTACTGAAGAAACGCTAGAGTTGTATTTGTTTTTGTTTTGTTCGGTCGATGCCTTTGCTCTCTGTTATTGATTCCTGAGAAAATAAATTGCTTGATTTAGGAAGGAAACTAGGCAACTATGTGTCGGCCTGCGTCTGGACTTCCGCTTTGCTCCAAACGCTAAATGAGCACAAGGATGGAAAGAATCTGAACGCAGCACCTGAGATAAAGAAAGAGATTTATTTTCTTTTACCACCACTGTTTAAAGGGCATTATTTATTAATATAGAGCTACAAAATTGTCCTGGTCAGAGTCAGACCAGGATCCCAGTCTCCTCCATTACAGCTCCCATCTGACCAGCATCCTCTTATGTTTGTTTGTGTGTGTGTGTGTGTCGCAGGGCTGAATGAGTGTATGATCAATAACGGCGGCTGCTCCCACGTCTGCATGGACCGGCCTATTGGCTTTGAGTGCCAGTGCCCCACTGGCTACCAGCTGCTAGACAAGAAGACGTGTGGAGGTGAGTAAACGTATAATTCAGATTCACACACACACTCATTTATATATATATATCTTCAAGACTGCCTGAAGCTTTTGCAATATAGTTCAGGTAGATGTATGGAGGGGAGGATGGTTGCCCCCATAAATAGGCGTGTGTACGTGTGTGTGTGCCCCTCCAGTCGCTTCCCCCCCTCCAGGGAAATGATGGCAGCCGCACCATTCTCACACGCCTGTAGCATGTCCTTCGCACCGCGTCCCTTCCTTTTAACTCTAACACTTCCCTGTCGCACCCAGCTAAAAGGAAGGAGGTCAAGGGAAGTTGACAGCTCCCGAATCAGCTCCCGAATCTCCCACCGACTCTCATAAGCAGCCATTATAGGAGTCTCATTAATGAAAAGCACTGGTTTATTTTATTTAGACACTTTCCATTCGGATCTGTCAAGACGGCGAGGCTGTCGCTTTCTCTCCCTCTCTCGCCTTCATCTTCCAGCTGACCGTTTGCCTCCCTCTCCCCCCCCGCAGACATAGACGAGTGCGAGAACCCCGACGCCTGCAGCCAGATCTGCATCAACTACAAGGGCGATTTCAAATGCGAGTGCCACGAAGGTTACGAAATGGACCCCGTGTCCAAAACCTGCAAAGCAGAAGGTGAGTTGACCGGTGACGAGCGAGAGAGGAGCGCGCTTTCAAAGAGCCTGAAAGCTGTTTACACAACGCGCACCGGAATGCTCTCTGGGAGACTTGTTAAAGCCGCGAGTGTGTGTAGTTCCCTTTTGTGGATGTCGGTTGTCGTGAAAGCACACCCGTGCAAATCTGATTTCCGCTTCCACTTTCAGCTCTGAATGAAAGCAGACATCTAATTTGTCATTTGCATATCAGGATGTTGTATCCATCACAGCCAAATAGGCATGTCAGCGAAAACAACCTTCAAACAGAAGTGTAATTTAAGCTTTCGTGAAAGAAGCGAGACGCTTGTAACTAAGGAGCCCTCAAAAGAAACGTGTTTTAATGGGGCCCGTTATCACGAACGGAGATAGAAAAAAAGTTCAGAACGCTGATCCCCTGCATTTGTAAAAACAGATGCTCAGAATATAAACCAGAGTACACGCATCGCAACAGGTCTTCCTCAAAGGACCATCAGCTGATTCTTTATCTGCTTTATAACCTGCACAGAATTCAGGAGGGAGACTTGGGTGTGTAAATCACTGTATGTGTGCCCGGTTTTTCACAGTCTAGCACCAAAACATCAGACGGATCTATGTGTATAGACTCGGAACAGCTGTTACTCACACAGTTATTGTAAATATGTAAATAGAAGCATAGCATGATCACTCATGCAAAAAAAAGAAAAAAGTCAGTGTCATACTCTGGCATCTCAATTGAACAGTTAGTTTTTCATTCTAGCAAACCACATGGGTTCATAGTAGAGATAACGAGTTAAAATATGTCCCCTAATTGGCTTAATTTCGCAACTTATCGTATAGTCAGCTGTTATATGGATGATGAAGTGTGATTGCATCCCACTTTCATCTTTACGTTAACACAGGGTGGCGCCACCTGTTGCTAAGCCCTAATATTCATCAGTATAAATAATGTCTTTTTGACAAAGTAAATTAAACCACATATTTCCTGTTTGGCCTCATTGTGGCTCCACATTCCTCGACCAACTAGTAACCGACAAGGTGACTCAAATGATCCGGGGACAGACGACGTGAACCCGCAGCATCTTCAAGGTTGAGGAGGTTGAGGAGTGTTTTTACACAAAAGAAAAGGCGCTTTAATGATAACAGTATTCAATATGTTGTTCCTCGATTGTAGGGAAGAGCTGCCCCTGACCGGCTGCAGGGGTCAGGCCGAGGACAGGTTTTTCACAGGAGCCCGGTTTAATTGAATCAGACTGACAGCGGGGGCACAGCGTGAGGGCGTTCTCAGTGACACTGATGTGATAATGAATTGAGTAAACATAAGCTTCGATGCCTTTTAAAAAAAATCTTAACACTTACTGACATTTTACACAAATTCCAAGGTTGTTTTGTTTTGTCCTCTTAAATTTCACGAGTTAAAAGTGCATTTTGGTGTTTCTTTAAATCGGCTGGTTTACTAATTGTTTTTAGAAAAGCCTTCTTGTTATAATATTCTATTATAAATGCTGGTGCTGCTACTGGAAAATAAGCCTTGAGCCCTTTGCAGAGATAGTCATAGCTATCTATGATATAGTGAATAAAATTATGGTTTTCTCTTCAGAGATGTATACATAGAGATAGCTATAGATGAATAGATGGCTAAAGATGTATATACAGGACTGTCTCAGAAAATTAGAATATTGTGATAAAGTTCTT
>JABUIW010000170.1:0-10180 GCA_013363375.1 Menidia beryllina | reverse complement strand
ACACAGTGTGTGTCCATGTGTGGGTGGGGGTCATGGTCTCTCTCTCTGTCTCTCTCTCTCTCTCTCTTTCTCTCAGTGTATCTCATACACACATACACTGTCATGCTTCCATCATTTCAGACGACATCTATTTCCTGGAGACTTGCTCTGACCATAACCACAACTCCGTTGCTCCAAACCTTAAACTTAAACCTTTGGAGTTCCCCCCAATAATTCATGATTTACATTATGGGGACTTGCATTTTGTCCCCAAATGCAATGTGGGTCCCCACAGTGGCCATGTAAATAGATTTATATCCCTATAATATTAACAAAAGAACACCCGTTTATACAACAAGTGAATGAAACTGAGCAATGAGCTGGGACGAGAACGAGAAAACTTTCCCCTTAACATTTTTTTTTCAAAAGCTTCAAGAGTGAATAACAGACAGGAAAATGCACGACTGAAACATTTACATTGGCTTGATTCTATATATATTAAAGTTATGGCAATAAAAGTCCCCATTAATCATTTGTAGTTAATCTGAAGCAAAAAATGTAATAAATCAAGTATATCCAGTGAGGCATCTGTGTGCCCTGTAATTAATTTTGGTTTTACATTATATGAGAAAACTCTCAATCTCCTACAACTGTAAGTTATACACAGATGTTAAGTAAACGTGTGCCCATTTATGAACTAAACCTCTTTTCCATTCATTTTATCCATAATAACGTGTCGAGGACGAATTAATTTAATTTTCTGGAGAGCTGTGTGCAATCTTTGTATAGTCTAAAATGATATATGACTAATCAGTTTAATCCCTTTTAGGATTATTGAACATTATTTACAAATTATGAACAAATGGTCTATATTTGGTTATTTGGTTGTTTGATTTGTTGACTTGCTGTTATGTTTATCATTAATCCACACTGTAAAAAAAAAAATGTCATTTTTACGGTAAAATACTGGCAGCTGGGGTTGCCAGAATTTAACCGTAAAAATTACAGTCTGACATTTTTACAATAGCTGATTCTACAGTAATATATGGTGTTTTATTCAACCTTTTACCGTAAAAATGAGTTTTTACCATTGAAATTGATCAAGTTTTATCCTAAAATTTCCGGTAAAACAATATTACAAATACAGTTAGAGCCATGAAATATTAAAGTATTTTGCTGTAAAATTAACAATCTGAATTATAAAATATGTCACTGAATTCCTGTATAATTACTGGGTTTTGTCTGCATTTTAAACGGTAATTAATTGGCAGCTGTGGTTGCCAGAATTTCACCGTCAAAATTACAGTAAGATATTTTTATAGATGAGTATTGGTGTTGCTGATTCTACGGTAATAATTATTTTTTTTAACCTTTTACTGTAAAAATTACTATTATTAACATTATAAAAAATGATGTTTTGTCCTAAAATTGATATATAAGATGCAGTTCATGCCATGAAATTTGAAAACATTTTACTGTAAATTTAACAGTTTTACCATGCTAACATTTCCCTAAATTACTGTTTTAATACATGTTTTGTCTTTATTTTTCAAAGGGAAAAAAATGTAAAAATGCAGGATATTTATCCTTTTCTTCAATGGTAAAAGAGCACCAGTATTGCTGATTTTGTGGTTAATTACTGACTTTGAAACCATAATGTTAAGAAAAAAAAACTACAAAGACTACAAATATCTCACTTTTTGGCTAAAAATTAACACTGAAACATTAAAGAAATGTTTAGTTAGTGCAAATTATGAAATTAAAAAGTGCAAATTTACTTGGTAAAATTATCAAATCGATTAAAGCAGCTAAATAATGTGTTACCAGTTTTGTCCAATGGTAAAAACATGGAACAAGTACATTTTACATAAAATATCCAAAAACCAAACTTTATTCCATTTTTTCCATTTAATGAAAACTTTTTGGGCTGTACAAACTTCTCACAACCCTGTGAACACTGATTACAAAGAACTTGTAACATCTTCAAAAAAGCAGCAAGCACTTATTGGTGCAAAAGTTTGAACAGATATGACACAACATTATCACTTCAACCCCGGTGCAGTGCGTTTCAAATGAATAATCCATATCATATGGAATTGGCACATACACAGAAATAAGAAATTTCTAACAAATGTGCTGAGCACCACTGTAACCTTTCTGAAATAGATAACTAAAACAGTTCACGTTTTTTGACCTGTAACTTGTCAATCACCACATATTCATTAAGCCGAGACAGTGGTGCAGCATAAAATCAGTTTTTTTGTCATCTGCTATATACATATATAGAAAAAAATGTGTAACAGAAATTTGCAAGATTTAACATGAAGATGAAAAATGTGAAATCTTACAGTGTAAATGTAAATGCAGTTTTACATACGGCAACATAACATTACACATATCACATGACTCACAAAGTATGGTCTAAGTCCACTCATGGTCTGCGAGGTCAGCGATGAGTGTGAGGACTCTTGGGTTGACCGCCAAGAGCTTCCTCCTCTTGCTATGCTCAACTTTTGTTCCTCTCTCCGGATTAATTGAAAAGAAACACCTTGAAGAAAAGAAATTTTATTGCATTTAATGTTATGTTTATAAATGACTTAACAGGAAGATATCACGAGATCCAGCTTTGTGGTGGCTGGATTCAGTGGCAGAGCCAGAGGAATATTTAGTGACAGGCTTTTGTGCCTATCCTGCTTCACAAACAGACTGAAGAACTCTTCTGTCTCCATGGGCATAAAAAATGTACAATTTAAACACTGTTCAGCAACAGCAAAGAAATGATAAAACATTTTCACAGTTTCTACTGGCATTATTTCTATCATGAATATTTAGATTTAGCTGTTTTTTCCCCTCCATTTCAATTGTCTTTTGTATTTATTATATTTCGGTAACTGGTAACATTCTGATCTATATTGTGAAAACTTTATCTTGCTGGTAAATATAGACTGTGTGCAAGTATAAGAATTACCTTTGGAGGAACTCCAGTGTTGACCGCAGTTCCACTGGGTAGTGTATATTAAAACAGTAGTAACTGCCAAACATCAGGCAGATGGCACAGGAGAAGGCAGTGATGTGGTCATTGATAATCTTCTGATCAATACTCAACATGAAGCAGTCCGCAGTGAAGCAAGAGGACCCTTTGAATAAAAAACATGAACAAATATATATCACAAAAAGCCCCTTTGTCAACCATTCAACTACTTTGTCAACTTGGTTCAGACATACCACACACAATAAGGCAGGGTGTTGCTGGCACATCCTTCATTTCAACTTCTTCAGCAAGGCTCGTCTTCTCAACATAGTGGAACATATGCTCTTCCTTCTCACCAAAAAAAGCAAGTAGAAGAAGAATCATCTCTGTACAGCCACTGGACTGACCTTTTTCACTTGCTAACTTGAGGAGAGACTCCAGAACTTGTTTTTGTTTCTGAGCAAAAACAGTTTTAAGGAAGTTGACAATGCGCTCCCCCTTTTTGTCCAGATTGGTGAAGAAGGCTTCCATCAGACTGATGCCAGTAAGTTGCTGGAAGTGTTCTGCCATGGCAGTTTCATGGAACAAAAAAGGCCATTCTTGGCATAGCTTCTGGATGCTTGTACCTTTATTGATGTCCTTTCGTTGCGTGTAATAGGTGGACTTGATAAGTTCTTTCACATCTTCTGCAGCATATTTTTTGTCTTTGAACATCTTTTTCATGTCTTCTTTTTTCTTCAGCTGACTCTCTACAGTCTCAGAAAGGGGCAAAAACTTTGGAGCCCAGTTGACACAGCCATATGTGTCTTGAACACTAGCTTTTTGCTCAGCAGGTATCTCATCAGTGTCATTATCTGATTCTGCCCTGCGTTTAGTTATCTTTGGTGTGTCTTGTCGTTTGACATTTTCAATTCTTGCCTGGAGTTGTTTTACCAGGGAATGATAACCAAGTCCAATAACGTCACCATCAATGACATCCTTAAGTGACTTTGGATACCTGCTCACCATCCTTTCTGCTATTTCAGTAGTGTTGCGTTTGGTTGGATTCTTGCAAATCAGCATAATTTCAGAAACAATAATCCTCACCATTTGTCTTCGAAGTCGTGCACTTGGCCTTTTCTGTCGTTCCAAAGTCTGTATCAGCTCTTCTGGAAGCTTCTGCCATGGTATCTGAAAACTGTCAACCCAGGTTGGCAAAACTGGGGAGCAGCTCAGGGAAGGCGATGAGGTAGCAGCAGACGATGGTTGTGAAAGTGAGGCTGCAGATTGAGAGGACTGAACGGACTGTGGAGAGGAGGATGCCCCACCTGAAGTTGAAGCCATTGAGTCTGGAAAGGTACAACACAATAAATTGAAAAACATTAAGTATAAAAGTTTTTGGTAAAGAAAAAAAAATGTTTATCAAAACAAGATATACACAATATGCTTAAATCTCAAAACTGCAATTATCTTGAAATATCTTATCGACTGGTCAAATCAAATTAAGTTATACAAGTACATGTACTTTTTACTGTTACAATTTTTCATCTTTTAAATTGTGTTAGTGATATCAAAATTACTTGTGTAAAGTAATGTTAGGGAACTGTTAATGTAGAGTGTTTCCTTTTCTAACAGACTGTTGTGTGTTCCCTGCACAGGAACTACCAGGTGTAAATGAGAAGCTGTACATTGTTGTCCTTGTCAAATAAACAAACATATGAAATATGATTGAAATTTGTCTTTGTTGACCTTTTATTTTCAATTTTGATCTGTAGTTAGGTGTAAAGCACATGTTTTTTTGCAAAAGTTACACAAGAATTTATCTCAAAATACTTACCATTTTGGGCCCATGCAGCAACCAGTCTTCTGGCCTGTATGGGCTTCAGCACAGGCAATAAGTCTCCTTCAGTGATATACTGGAAATCATCTGTGGTTGTAGTGCCGAGTTTCTCCAACACATCCTCTAAAGCAGCCAAAACTTCCTGTGAAAGACCAGGAAGCACTGCTCGAATGGCATCGCGGATGTCCTTTTGTGTATCCATCATATCTGTTGAAATACAGAACACTAAAAAAGGTTGATCTCTGAACCATTAATATCAAGCCTTTACACTGCCAAAACACTATGCTTTAATGGTACAAACCGATTCCCATCTTTTATGTAAGATGATAATGGCCATATGTCAATCAGTTTGCTAATGTGTCTGCATTCTAATCTTCTTGTTTCATCCTTTACAAAGTACATGTGGTAGTGTGGAAGAAATTCTCCACGATACACTCTCATCAGAAAATGAAGTGCAGATTCATCCTTCACCAAAGTAAGGATGAGTTCACCAAACTCCAGTGACTCATCATTCCTAATGACTACAAATTGGCCCTTCTTGTACATTATTCCATTATACTGCACATCTGTGGGAGTCATTGTATTTTTCTCAGTGAACCCAAAATGAAGAACTGCACCTTTAACTTCCTCACTGTAAAGTTCTAAATAAAATGGTGAGCCATCTTTTATTTGCAAGGTTGGGAGAGTCACTGTTCCAGCAGAAAGAAAGGCCTGTAACATTTGATGTCTCTCTGAAAGAGTCAAACACAGATTTTTGAAGTTCTTCAGTTGTCTGGCACATCTTTTGAAGTAACTATGTTTGCTCTCAAACCGCATGGTCCAGAGCCTGATGAGTGGACCAAATTTCAGAATCAGCCCTGGATAGTGCTGTAAATAATGATGTTTAGGTCTCAGTGCGTTATCTGGAAACAATACCTTCCTGGTTTCCAAATATTCCTGGATGAGAACATTCAAATATGCAACCTGAGGCTTGGAAATTTGCTGAGCACAAATCAGGTCAACAATATCCTTAAGCTGCAATGTTAACTGCCATATGTCATCTTGTGAATCCTGCACCTTATCACCAATTAACAGAGGCAACAGTCTCAAGAAATTCCAGTTTTGTACTGCTTGTCCACTGAGTTTCAGTGCTTTTGGAGTGACAGCACAAGGTTTGGAACAAGCATCTGTTGCTTTGTATTTGAATTGTCTGATGCGCCTGTTCAAAATTGTGTATGTCAGCCATTTCTTTTTGACAATCATGTATTTGAGATAAAGGGCAACATCATATGAGAGGACACCCTCGAAGATGTCATGGCCAAGACAAGGGGGCATGCCTGGTGAACAAACATTGAAGTTCTCTAAAGTATTAAACACTGACCTGAACTTAATCCCCTGTACTTCTGTCACATCCTCTCTTTCCAGCTGTTCAGTGGCAGATTGATACGTTTCTGGAGTCCGCTCTGGTCCAATGATAGCTGGATTTTCACTCTGAAATTCAGACCGAGTAATCAGACAATATCTGCAGAAGTACTGAGATGTACTGAAATTTTCCGTAAAACCCCCGATGCAGTGAGAGCCCAAGTTGTCTCCAGCAATGCAATACAGTGCTCCTTTCACAACTGATTCATCTGCCATAGTTATCCCATTCTCCTCTAGTATTTTCAAGTCAGTCAACAGTTCTGAAAAAACTCTGGAATGGCCAAATTCCTTGAAATCCTTCTCTCTACTCAACAAGACCAACTGCATATGATCAGTATTTGATCGGACATGGGGTGGCATATTGAGTAGAGAAAAGTAAACAGCCAAGATCTTGTGCTTTCTTTTTGCAGATCCCAATGGGTTCACAACTTCAAATGCATCTTGATAGAGAACCAGCTTGAAACAATTTGGGTTTTCTTGAAAAAATACGTTGGACATAAACACCTTACCATCGTCACAGTCAGAGAGAACATCAGCTTTTGAAACGCCATGAGCCATCATTAGGCCCTGCCAATATTTGGAATCTAACATACCTTTTAATGTATTTAGCACAGGAACATAGTATGCAAATCTATCTTTTCTGTCCTCATCTTTGCCCAACAACACTTTTTTGGGTTCCCCATATTTGAACATGTCTTTAAAACACTGGGCTCTAGAATAAGCAGTTCTCATCGGCCCTGTGTGGCAAGCTGAGAACAAGTCCGACTGTTTTACTGTGTCACAGATTTTTGCAATGTCTTCATCTGCAAATGACATTTCTTTGAGAAGCAAGTTCAATCTACTTAAAGAGTATGTCTGTCCCAATTCATGTATATTCTGCATTTCTTCTACAATGTTTTGAATGGTAGATGATGGAAGAAGATGCTGTCCCTGTAGTTTTATGTAAAACATACATACATTTCTAAGATACAAGTCATTGAAATTTGGTTCATCTATGACTGTGTCTTCTGCATCTGGCACACTGGAATCTTTTGTGGTAGCACTTGCAGCACTCTGAGTATCTTCATTACTTGTTTCACAAATCACATTTTCCAAATAATTTTTATGTTTCCTGGAAATGTGAGAGGTAAAGGAAGATTTTACACGAAACACAGAGGGGCACCCTTTCACAGGGCAAGTTACTTGGCGCCCCTCTACTATATGCTCTTTCAAGTGAACAACCAAAGCTTTTATTCCTTCACACTGCCATTTACAAAGTGGAACTGTGCATTTTAATTTCGTTAAACTTGTGTACAGAGCAACTGTTGGCATGCTATTATGATGACGATAGAAGTGTGCTTTTAATGCTGCATAACCAGTACACACCTGCTTGCAACCGGCTGCAACACACTTGAACACACGCCTCGGTTCGTTGCGATGCAGTCTGCAATGGAGAACAAAGGCTTTAACAGATTTAACTGTTTCTGCACACAGGTTGCATGAATACATCTTAAATATATTACTTTGATGGATAGCTTACAGCAATGGCGATACAAAAGAGATATAAGCAATAGCTTTGTGGAAAGGCTAACTTTCCACAACTGTTTTTTTCCCTCGTTTCTCCAGAAATTTCTTTTCAACCAACCAATGCAATTCAAACTATTTGTTTTCTGAAATTTTCCGCAATATTTCCTTACCTGAGAAAGAGAGCCGATCAGATGGAGAAGGTTGGATGATGAAGTCTCTGCACAATTTCAGCGGAATAGCTGGACAAAAACGCGAACCACCGAGTGCGACGGGTCCTCAAATGCAGCGCGCTGATTGGTCCGTTCAAATCCACCGCTTCCAAAGTCCCGCCAGAGCTCCACTTTGCCTGTCCGCGCGGACCAGGTGCAGGGGGCCCCTGATGGGCCATTAATTAAGACTGACTACAAGCTGCCTGCCAGTTCTACAGGCAGGAAATTTGACTTACATGACTTTTGTTAAACCGAATAAATTATATTACAATATAGACTACAAATATCTCTAAAACATTTTCAGTGATTATTTTTTAAGATTATTTTAATTTATTTGTTAATGAAAAAAAATCCAAAATTGGCAACAAGATGATTTACAGTACAGAACATTTCATGGAAAGATATTTAATTTCCATAATTCCATTCAAAAAGTCAAACTTTGAAATGACCGGTTGGACTAAACATACACTTAATATTTGGAATAAAACACGGTCATCATACAGACTGCCCAAGAATCTCTCATCATTGACAAACATTGGATCAATGAAAACCTTTCTCCCCAATGTATTGGATAATGGCTTTAAGAAATGGACAGAAAATAGCTTAACATACCTATATCAACTGATCAAAGATGGCAATATTAAAACATTTGAGGAAATAAAGGTGGAGTTTGGTCTCCCCAACACAGACTTTTTTAGATATTTGCAACTGAGATCATTTTAATGTCTCACTAAGACTGGGAAAAAATATTACACTCCAAACCTATAGAACAATGTCTTGTCAAAGAAGTGGTCAATGAAGACAAACTGTATGATATATTTCTGTCTCTAAGTACTTGTAATTCACTAAATATTAAACAAAGATGGGAAGCAGAGACCATGATGAACATATCAGACGAGACTTGGGAGGAAATATGTACGGAGTCACACCTTGTCACAAACTCAAACACCTGGCGAGAATTTAAATGGAAAGTTGTGACTAGATTCTTTAGAACAGCAGCTATATCGGCTAAAATGGGACCGACGTACTCAGGATTATGTTGGAGAAAATGTGGAAATAACAATGCTAATCACTCACACATATTTTGGCAATGTCCCAAATTAAATCAGTTTTGGAAAGACATTTTAGATGCCCTAAAAGTCATATTCAAACAGGAAATCCCATCCAACATAGTCATTGCCTTATTGGGAGTAACACCTAAAAATATCGCTACATGGGATGGAAAATATATTTTGAACATATTATTAACAGCGGCTCTAAAATGCATAACTATCAGATGGCTCAAACCTGAGCCTCCTTCCTATAATATATGGATTCAGAAGGTCTGGGACATATACCAGATGGAATATATAACATACTCCCTGAGACTACAAACACCCATATTCAATAAACGTTGGAGACCTGTGGTTCCACTAATTATGCAATAAGGTTGTTGTTTTTTTGTTTGGTTTTTTCTCACACTCTTGTAATCACCCTGTGTTTGTGTTTGCTTGTTTTTTATGTTTAAAAATATACATGTACATTCGTACCACACTGTATTATTTCTGAAATAATAATACAAATTTTGTTAAAAAAAAAAAAACAAATCAAACTTTAGTAGATTCCAGATTCAGGACCCACAACTTAAGACGATTGCAAGTATTTGTTTACTTTTACATAATTTTGGCTATCAGGAGAATTAAATGCAAAGGTTACAGCACTACTACAAATTTTTTTTCATTTCCACAATAGTATGCATATTGACGGTTTTGAACTGGATACTTTAGATTAATTAAATGTAAAAATTACGATATACACTGCTAAAAGAATTATAGTATATTTTTGTAATTGCCACAGCAGTATGCATATTGAACAGTTTCTAACTGTATACTTTATAATTATTGAATGCAAAAACTACGGTATACATTGTTAGAAAAATTACAGTATGTTTCTGTAATTGTCACAACAGTATGCATTTTTAACAGCTACTAACTGTATTATTTAAGAAAGATGAGTGCAAAAACTACAGTATGTACTACTAGAAAAATTACAGCATATTAGTGTTAAAAGTATTACAAGATTTTTTTTAACAGCAGGGCAATGTAAATTTTCTGACAAAAAACAGTAAAAATTACATTTTTTCCTAATTATCTTATTTACGGTAATTACTTGTTAAAGAAACAGTCTAAAACTGATTTCCAATTTACGGTCTTAAATTTCCATAGTTTACTGTATTTAACTGTAAAATCTACGGATATTTTTTACAGTGCAAATTACAGCCAAAATGTTATCAAATCACAAGAACTGGTTGAAGCA
>JABUIW010000168.1:1092317-1153941 GCA_013363375.1 Menidia beryllina | reverse complement strand
GCAGTCGGCTGATCCTGAGCGGCTCTGTGCTTTCTGATAAAGGCGCAAAACGAGCCGCTGGACCGGGCAGACACACCGACACTTAGGAAGTCTGCGCAAAACCTGTGTATATTCTTCTGATGTTTCAGCGTTTTGGGGAGAAAAACCGACACTTTTCTCATGTTTAACTGCTCCATAAGAGGCAAAATCCAGCAGGTGTAACAACACAAGAATAATCCGGCTCTGGCCTGAGGTGAAAGAAAACTACCTCCACCTCTAAAAGTTCTGGTTTAATCTGTGTGAAACTGCTTTTGGCAGGAAGAACGGTGTCCCGAAATAACCTCTGCAGGATCTACATACAAATGTGTGTAAAGCGTGAGGGTGCAGCTCCGTGCAGGCTGGACAGAGCCGGGGTTGATATATGCCTGTTTAAGCCCCAGACTAGACACGCGTGTGAGTGACGTGCGCTCTGCGTGCCCAAAAGAGAGACGTGACGCAGCTCAGAGCCCCGCAGACCTGAGCGTGTTGGTGCTGCCTTGTGCTTATTCCAGGGATAAAAAAGCCAGTAAGCCAACATGAAAAAAAATAAAGGAGCTTCTGTCGCATTTTTGGCAAATTGTCATCTCCTCAGCTTTAAGAAAACTGGTGTTTGAGCTCATTTCCTGGTGTCCTGCATCAAAACTCACACAGGCATTTCATCCATTCAAATAGTGGCATCTGGATCACACTGTAACATCTGGAAGGGGGTGGGGGGTACAACAAAAAATAACTTCTGTTTGAAGTCTGTGGAAGGGGAATTCTAACTGACAAGTCAACTTGTTATTGTGTAAAAAAAGGAATATTCATCCATTAAATATTCACAGTAGAAGCAGAAAATTATGATTTCGGAAAGTTTCTATCGTCAGACTGGAGAGAATTCCCCTTAGACAGGAGTCAGGTAGAAGGCACTCCGCTGCTCCCTCAGACGCAAACTGAAGGCTTCCTGCAGTGACCTCGTACAAACACGCCCCAGATGTGCTCGTGTGTCCAGTGAGGTTCAGGTGATGGAAGGGGCGGGGGGGGGGGGGTCTGTGAGGTATAACAGTTGACTGTAGGGTCAGAAGGTCGGTGGGAGCTCGGCGGAGACGGTGAAGTCAGGTTTCAAAGTATTTGTAGATGGCGGTGACGTAGGTCATGACGCTCTGCCAGTCCGGCCTCTCTGTGTGCACCATCTCGTTGATGTCCTGCGGCCAAAAGGAGGGAAGGAGAGGTTTGGCTTTAATTTACATTTTCCATGTCGTCAAGAAACTACAACGGGTCACAAAAGAAGTCAACAAGATACAGCAAAAACAACTTTTTCTGAGATTCGATTAAACAAAAGTTAATAAAAGTAAAAAGTTTTTCCCCGTTGGGAGTTTAACCCTTTCAGCTCTCCTCTTTAAGCTGGCAGGGGCCTCTCCAAGGAGGGGTTTGGGGCATGAAATGTACTTTTTGGGGAATTAAAGGTGGGATTTGAGCCAATACGGGTGGGATTTTAAGGCAGGGCGCATCCTAGGGGTGAGGTTTGGGGCATGAAATGTGATATTTGTGGCAATAAATGTGGTTTTGGGACAGGTACATCCTACAAGTGGCATTCGGGCCATTAAATATGGTATTTGCGGTACTACAGGTGGGATTTTAGGGTAGGTGCGTCCTACAGGTGGGACTGGGCATTAAATGTCTGTTCTGGGGCATTAAATGTGGTCTTTTGGGAAATTAAAGGTGATATTTGGTGCATTAAGTCTGGTATTTGGGGCACTAAGGGTGGGATTTTGGGGCAGGTACATCCTATAAGTTGGCTGGGCCTATCATGGTGCTTGTTGCCCCCCGTTTCCCGCCTTCTCAACCCCCAACCTCCATTTCTGGCTCTGGCCTCTTCATGTTCAAAAGGGACTTTTCTCTCTCCACAGTCACCTCTTGCACGCACAGGATGGCGACTGGAAATCACTTATTTAATAAATTATTACTGGACTGGACTGATATGAATCCACGTTTCATCAAAGCATCAGTTCTTTGTTCATTCAGTCGAATTTGAGGGCGTACAGAAAAACCCAGCCGCACAGCCTGAGTTTGTAATGAGGGGAAACGGGCAGATAACGGATGTTTATGAGCTTGAAAACAGAACTATAAAAGGCTAACCATCATTGGAAAACAAACCCTGGGTCATCTTTTGGCAATGATTAGCCTCCGCTGAAAGGCAGCTGCCCTGTCAGCTCACTCTAAAGGGACTTTGGGGGGATGTTTGTCTGTGAAGCTCACCAAAGTGCATTTGATCCCGACGCTCTCAGCCGCCTGGAAGGCCAGTGTGAAGTTTCTCCTCTGAGGAGGAAAGGCCAGAGTCATTTCAGCGTTCGTGCAACAGGTGGTAGGATGGGAAGCAGTGCGGGCTTTGCTTGCCTTGTCGTGGCCGGTCAGCTCCTGGTAAGGGATGTGGGCGGGCAGGTAGGTGTGCAGCAGGGCGCAGAAGGCCAGGCCGTCGTTCCAGCTGCTGCTGAAGTTGGTGATGTCGATGTTCTGCAACACACAGCTCCCTTTTAACATTTTAAAAATCACAGCAAAACCCATCGGCATGCGGCTGTGGTTGTGCCTCACTCCTGAGGGGCCAGTGGGGTGCTTTGGCCATTTTACTTTCACAGGAAGAATGACCAAATCTGAACAAATAAAAACCATTCTGAGCAAATGAAATCCACTTTTGTGTTTTTTCCTCTCTCTATGAACACACACACGACATAATTCCTCTCAGTTTGATCTCTTTCTGCTCTGCTTGCACCAGCATGATGTTTGTGCCACGATTCCAACCAATCACAGGCCCAGAGAGAGCCAACCTGATGGGCTGTTGGTGGCTGCCTCCCCAAAAAACACGGTAAAACCTATAACTAAAGGGCGGGTCAAAAGTCACAGAAGGTGAGGGGGGCCCATCTTTCAGGCTATGTCCAGAACACAGTCGCCATTTTGGACCAAGGGCTAGTTTTTCCGGTGGGAAGGTGGTCACTTAGCATATCAAAGCAGACAAAAATCATCTCGGAGAGCAATTGGAGCCATCAGACTTGAATTATTAGGTTGAAAACCTTTGCTGCTCGTTACAGGCAAGTGAAGATGGAATTGATGAAAGAGGAGAGGATTAGGGGAGAGGAATCTGCCACATTACAGCTGCAGACTCAAACTAGCGTTTCCCAGGAGTACCAGCGCTTTCTAACAGTTTGATCCTCTCAGGACCGGCGCAGTGAACCCGGCAAACAAACGTGCCTCACCGGCAGCTTTCTGTGTTGATAACTTTTGAACCACAACAGATTTAGCTAATCTGATTTCAGCAACCGATTTCTGAGACAGTTCTAACCTCCTTTGATATGTTGCATTATCACCTTCCTGACTTACCCTTGATCCATCATGGCGGCTTTCAAGATAGCGGCCATGTTGCGACTCTTTAGCTGTGTCCTGTTTTTTTTTTTTTTTAATGAAGGCATTTGTTTGTCTAATGGAAGATAACCTGTGAGTAGAAGCTGTTTTATTTATGCCTTCTGTTTGGCTAAATAATTATTCCTAAAGTCCAAATACTAGCTTAGCAGCACCAAACAACAACCAATTTCCTCATATTTCATCCAACTCAGTACACAAAGTGATTAACAATCACTTTAGATTCACAATCCAATTAATCTACTACTATACTAATCTACATCCCTGTTTTAAATTAAAAACTCTAGCAGACCCAGATGTGTTAGTCTGACACAGCCAGAAGCAGCTAATCAGGTAAGACTTTCTTTCAGGCTGCGATTGGTCGGAATCGTGACAGAAATGTAACGACCTATGAGAGAGCAGATCGCTAAAACTGAGGGGAAGTCGTATTGTAGAAACAAAAATGAGAATTTTCTCGCTCTTTCTCCTCATTATGAGACATCCGTCAACTGCTCCAGCCCTCCTGACTTATGAAGGGAGGAGTTACGACCACCTCCTCCGTATCGCCTCCGTCTCAATGATTTACAGAGCGTGTCGTGTTTTCGTCCGACAGGTGCTCACAGGATGCGCCAAATGTTGCACACTTCCTGAGAGGCCTTGGGTTGCCATAGCAGCCACAACTAGTGGCCCTCCATTGTGAAAAATGACTATTTACCCTCCCGTTTACTGTTATTTAAATAATTTTTCTGTCAATTCCTGGAGGGGTGCCATCTCTGCATGTTTGCACAGCCATTCGGAGGCAAAATAAAAAAAGGAGGGAGAGGAGTCGCAAGTCCATGACGTATCTGTGACCCTGGCGTCACAACAGACTTCTCAGACCACCTCTCAGAACCACTTGTGGTATCTAATTGATTCAACCCTTTTGTTTTGGTGCAGATTTCATTGTTAATGGCTGAGTAAAGCCCTCCCATCTGTGGTGCCTATTGCGTGTCAATGCATAAGGAAGCCACTTTAATGCCTCTCATTTAGGCTCCAGGTCTGCCTGTTGCTCGCCCCCTGCTTTAGTTTGGAAATATCAAGAGTGGATTTTTTCCAAATATTTTTGTTGTGTTTCTGTAAAACTGAATGTTTAGCTAAACTGAACAAGACTGAGAAACAAAGAATTTTATCTGTCTTGTTATCTGTCATTTTGGAAACAGATTGAACCGATTTTGCTCGGGGAGTGTCTATGAAGACGCTGTTTTAGCATAAGTATCCGTCTAAAGGGAAAACATTTTCGATGAGTAGACATATTACAAATCTGAATAACTTTTTTAACAATTCTGGGGTTCTTTGATATCCTAAATTAACAACTTCCCATCAGAAAAATTTGGGCATAATCCAATGTCAGCTTTCAAGATGGCGGCTATTTTCCAGATAGTAGGTTGAAAAAGAAAGGGTTGAAATGCAGCAAAGTTTCTAAGCGGTTTTGGGATGTCTCTGGTTCTCTGGCCCTACTTTCACCATTTACCCCTCTGCCCTAGAAACCAAATAACCACATAATCCTTTGATAGGTTGATGTGGTGTATTTGTCAACCCATAGGAAAGGGGCTGTCATGTTTTTGAATAATGTAATCTGCCTTTAAAAAGCAGTTCAAACATGTTTCATGCCACCATAAGTAAGGCTTTCTTTTCCGGTTTCATAGCTTCTTCTTGTTGCAACTGAACCATATACCCAAGCAAGCCGACCAATGACTGCTCAGCATCTAAAAAGGACAGGCGCAATTCCTTTATTTTCCACCCTTCTACCGGCAAACCTGTGCAGTTTGCCCCTAATTCTGTGGTGTATTATCATTTTCTGCTCAAGCCAAGTGAAAAGACTGGGGTGCAGTGGCTCGTACCTGATAGCCCTCGGTCTTCTTTTGGCACCATTTCAGCAAAGCATTCCTCTTGGAGCCTCCATACTCCCGGGCCAGAGCTGACAGGGGGTCCTTTCTCTCCTCCCTGTTGCAGACACATGCAAGCAAAAATCTTTTGAAAAAGGGAACAAAATCTGATCTTTTATGAATAATGCTGCCCTCACAGGCTCCCATGGGGAGCTATTCACGACCCTCTAATGCACCCCATCATTCATTAACAGGTTTCTGTCTGTTCCCATGAAGTCCCATCATTCACAGCCCGGTTCTGCTCCAATTCAAACCAAACCCAAATTGTGCTCTACGAATAAACTCGTCCTTGGCTCGTATCCCAGAATGCACTCCACTCCAGAGTACAGAAACTGCACAAGAGTGTGTAGCTAGCTGATTTTAGGTGCTCAAAGTGTTGTTTAACCTTAAAATATGATTGATTTAGGTGGATGAATTGAGTTAAGGTCTATTCAAAACTTGGCTTTGTTGCCTTGGCATCATGAAAAGAGAAAATGTCTTTTCCGTTTCTGTTCTTAACTCACTAAAAGATGACCACTGACACGGAAACTGCTGCTTTATAAGCTCATACATTACCACAGGGGACACAGATATAGTGACTAACTCTTATGAGGTGATAAAGGGAAAGTGCAGTACATGATGGGCCTCACTAATGTGAGCTTTTTTAAAGGCTACACCTGCTGTTAGTCCCATCGTTTTCAGCTATCATCAGTAGCAGTATGTGGAAATTGTCTTTCTCTCCACTAATAAACATCAAAGTGAGTTAAGCTGTCTATTTTCTGGGCTTTTATTCCATTTTTCCGATTGTTTAAGTGGCCAAAAGTTGTATTCCCCGGAGGTTTCATCATGCACTGGACAGACTCAAGCTTTTCTATGACCCATGTCCTCAGACAGTTCCTTCCTGGTAATAAAAAAAGATTCCGTTTCAAATCTGAAGAATGTTTCACTAGAGGGCTCAGGCTTACTTATGAGGTAATTTGGTGTTTTAGTGAGAAGGGCAGAACTGTGATGACCCAGGATTAAGAACCTCCATAGAAAGTCCTTAAACACAAATGCCCAGACAGGCCGTACCTCAGGCGGCTGCGTGTTGTGGGGGTGATGGAGGCAGTGGGGGAGGAGGAGGAAAGGGAGAGGGGTGAGGAGGCAGCGCTCATGGCCATCAGGGAGGACGAGGAGGCTCCGTCAGAGGCCGACATGTCCCTCTTGATCTCCTCGCTGCTCCTGCGCGACACTGCTGACGACAAGAGCCTCAGTGACATTTTGGAAAAGAAGCTGCTGTGGAACAAATCTGAGCTCCCCTCAACAGCAACCCGTCGGACCTGAAATGGCCTTGGTGTCCATGTTGGAGACCCTCTGGAGGCCGGTCGTGGGCCGGCTCGCCGAGGCTCCCCTGAAGAGGTGCTCCGCTGTGGACACACAAGAATATGGAGGTCATGTTAGCGCAAGAGGGATTCTGCGGCCCGCTTCCTCTGAATGTGGAAGCATCAGGGGTCGCCGCAGAGCCACATTCCAGGCGCTCTGAGCTCAGGGAACGCTGACGCTCGAGGCCGGTCCGCTCACCGAGAAAACAATAAATCTCAGAAAAGTAAACGGACCGCTGGATGCTACGGCACAGACTGCACGTTCACATGATGCTCTTTAACTCATTACTGAGAATCGACGGGGGGAAGCCGGGGCCTCATTATCTCCCTCTTATCATTCCTTAAGCATACAGGAAACATGCTAAGTTCCGACTCTGGAGGCCAGGAAAGCAGCCCCTTTGTGTCATGAGAGAGGGAACCAGGCTCTTCCCTGAGCAGGACACCTACTTTTCAGAGGGGGCTGTTCCCTCGGATGATAAAAAAAAAAACAAGGCCGTTCTCAGAGGGGGGTGAACTTACCTGGCATGGTTATATCTGTGTAGCTCGGTCTCTTGTCAGCCAGGGATGAGAGAGGCTTGGCAGACGACATGGAGCCAGATATGGAGTGTCTCTGAAACAGAAAGCACCACTGCTTGAACGTTTCATTCAATTCAAACACCAGTTTTATGGGACATCTTTTTAAATAAAAGACGTGGAGTATTTTCCACATCTCAGAGGCTGTGAAAAGATGTTTTTGGATTTATGCATTCTAGGAAATAAATAAATAAATGAAAATCAGTCAAAACTATATATTTTTTTAATGAATGATTAGTGTGTGTGTTTTCCAGGTGTTGGTTTGAGTTCGGGAGCTTGACTAAAGGTAAGTCGACTTCTAAACGTGATCCACCACAACACGAACTGGAGCTCATCACTGTGCACCAGCTAAGACAGAGAAACACCCCTCACACCTGTGGCCGTCTCAGCTGGGCTTTAACCCGATCATCTGAAACATCTGGACTCAACAACCTGCGTTCTTCTTCTCTTCCAGGAAGAGAAGAGCATGTTTGTGGTTTTCTGTGTGACAAAAAAAATCCTGCTTGGATTTGATCTTCGATGTTAAAAGCAGTTTCATCAAAGTGATAAAATGCTGTACTAAAAAAAGTTCTCTCAGACTGGGCATAATCAGCGAAATGTCTTTTTTTAAAAGCTGCAAAGTCGAATGTGTGAAGTTGTGCTGAAAGAAATGACAAAAACAGGGCAAAGATAAGAAGTTTTTAAGGAGAAATGTCAAATAAAATGTAGTTGGAGGGATTCTGGGAGGAGGATTAAATAGAAGCGAACCCAAGTCCTTTCATTTACCTCGGGACAGGACAAAATACAAATAAACACACCTGAATTGGGGAAACAGCAGCTGCTGGGGGCGTCTTCATGGGGCTCGGGCTGAGGGGGGTGCGGGGTAACGGGGGGGCTGAGGCTGTGGGAGCCACCGAGGCTCCATTAGAAGGTGGACCTAAAAAACATAGGTGGATGGAACATCATTAAAGTAAAAGAGTCATTCTGCCAAATCAACAGCCCTCCAGTAATACACCAAAAGACCAATTAAATGAGCACCTTGTGAGGCACTGTCAAAGCTCTTGATGAGCGTTTTCACAGTGGGCGAGGGCTCAGAGGAGGTGGAGGAGCGCCTGCTGAGGCCCATGCCCTGCCTCAAGGCCGCCAGGTCTCTCTCCACTGCATTCATGTAGTTGTACACTCTCCCACGTTCCTCCTCCTGCCTGGAAAACACACACTCAGCTCAGGATGAAGCCCCATTGTAACAGAGATTCAAAACGCTGGCGAGGAGCCAGTAAACAAGTCAAAGGGCCCTTCTTTTTGTTTAGGACGTCGGGCTGGCCGCTGGCGCCCTCCCACATGAGGGACTTACTTGCGGCTCTTGACCTCGTCCAGCTCCTTGCTCAGCTTCTCGTTCTTCTCCTGGGCCTCCTGCAGCCGGCGCCGCAGGTCTCCTATCTCCTCCTGCGCCTCCGACTTGATGTCGTTGGCGATGACAACAGCTGTCTGCAGATCGGCCTGGAACTGACGCCACTCCATCGACTCCTCCTGGACCAGCGTCACAAAACAGAAACTGTGAAGTCAGCGCGCTTTGCACAAGAGTCAGACGATTCAGCTCTTTAAGGACAGACATCTGAAAGTCTATCGATTCAAAGGAGGGGCGACCGAGGTCTGTGTGAGACCCAGAGGTCACTCTATGGCCGATCCAAGACCAGAAGCACCGCTCTGCTGTGGCCTGTTATGAGGCATGTTAGGAAGTTAAGAGGCCGTTAGGAGACCAGTTAGGAGGCAAGTTAGGACACAAGTTAGGAGGCCAGTTAGGAGACACTTTAGGAAGGAAGTTAAGAAGTTAGGAGACCAGTTAAGAGGCAAGTTAGGAGACAAGTTAGGAGGTAAGTTAGGAGGCCAGTTAGGAGGCCAGTTAGCAGAAACACATTAGGAAGCAAGGTAGGAAGCCAGTTAGGGCACATGTTAGGAGACCGGTTTGTAGGCCCATTAGGACGCAGGTGAAAAGGCCCGCTTGAATGTGGAGGTGTTCTCTCATCCACGTGAATAAATATGAGTGGAAATGGCAGAAAGAGTCGGGTTTCATGTGAGCAGAAGTTAGAGAAGAAGCCATGCGAGCGGTGGTTTACACAGCAAACAGAAGGGGCCCCAGCACCAAGCTTTGGGTGACCCCCTGTTTTCCCTGAGCAGGACACATAGATCAGAAATGCATCTGACACTATGATCTAAAACAGCAGAACCTTAAAATCAATCTTTTCTGGATATTAGTCATCCAATTCAAAGCATGAACAGCTGAGAGCAAAGGCTCCCTCAGCTGTTCTCTGTTTATATTCTGGATATTTGACAAATATATAGAACTACAGAGACCATGAGGCCAATTCAATTTCTGTCATGGCAGCACGTCATTGCACCTGGGGTGGTACCCTCAAAGGCCCTGCTGCTGTACTCCTGTAGTTTGTCCAGTTAGTAAATGGGTTGCATTTTTAGGGCCTCGGGGATGTTTCAAACATGCTTCTACGCTGTCAGTTCGAGTTGTAACTTACCCTCAGTCTGCGGTTAAGAATCTTATTCTCTCTTTCCATGTCATGCTTCTGGTCCTGCAGCTTTTTCACTGAGTCTGAAATGGAGAAAAACTTATGTTAACACATTGCTTTTTGTCTCTCATGCTGATGTGTGAATGAGGAGTCGGTTAAGGGGAAATGAGGGCCTATAAATCCATCTGTGGAGCCTGGCTCAGCCTGTTGGCAGCATGCGCTTACTCTCCAGGTCCGAGATGATGAGGTTGTCGTGGAGTTTGAGAGCTCGGTGCTGCTCCACCTCGTCCTCCAGCTCAAAGATGGTTTCCTTCATGTCGCCGATCTCGGTCTCCTTCTCCTGCAGCTCCACACGCTGCTTCTCCAGCGTCCGCTTCTGCTCGGCCAGCTGCTGCTCCACCTGCTCCTGATAGCTCCTGTACTCCCTGTCCAGCTGCAACCCGGACGGGAACAGAGCCCTTCATCAACACCTTAAAATCCCTGCAATTTTTTCTTTTTTCCTTAAAACATCTAAAAGAAAAAGGCACAAATACATGCTCACTGAAGTTAGGATCACAGATATGCGGAGAATCTGCACATCTGGAAGACATTTCTGCAGCCTCAGCATGGACTTTGTGTCTCTCTGGAAGTCTGATTTGTTGTGGACTAGATGTTTTACTGGAAGACTTGAACTGGAAGCTTTAAATATAACAGGAGCATTTTTGCTGGAATTGAATCTGTTCTTGAAAAACCGTGAGGCTATATAGAGTTAAATAGTTTTTTGTGTATCTTTTTTACTTTTATCTAAACTGAAACTGTTTTTTTTTATGTCTAAACGTCTCGGATGTAAAAATGAAGAACGTTTAACATTCTTCAGACTCTAAAAAACAGTTTTTTCAGTGGCCCAGAAACACATGTTCCTCTACTCTAGTTTAAAGTCTTAATTGAGGTCAAACATCTCAATTTAGCTTCTTATTACTGGATTAAATTAAAGTCCCGCTTGCAGGCTCGGAGGTTGTTTTGGTGCTTCCGACTTTCACCAACCTTGCTGAAAGTCTCCTGCAGCCGGCCCAGTTCGCCGTGCACCTGTTCCAGCTCCTTCTGCGACTTGGCGGCCTTGGCCTCGGCCTCCTCCTTGGCCAGCCGCACCCCCTCCAGCAGCTGGCAGATGTCGTTTTTGTCCCCGGCGCTGTGCAGCGAGTACAGCTCGGCCACCCTCTGCCGCTCCTGGTCCAGCTGCGCTCGGCAGCGGCTCAGCTCCGCCTGGTCACTGCTCACTGCCACCTTGTACTCATCCAGCGTCGCCGCCATGGCGGCCCGGTCCTGCCTCTCCGACTCCATGATGCGCTCCATCTGGTGGTTCCTCTCCTTCAGGGCGCCGATCATCTCCTGGGCCTCGGCGTTGTCCTGCTCGGCCATTTTCAGCGTGTTGGACAGGTGCTGCTGCACCCCCAGCAGCTGCTCCCGCTCGAAGCGGGCGTTGTCGCCCAGGTCCGCGTAGCGCTGCTCCAGCTCCATGTAGCGGCCGCTCTTGATGTCCTCCTCCAGCGTGTAGGCCACGTGGTGCTCGTCCAGCAGCGAGCGCAGGTACTCGATCTGCCGGCCGTACAGCTCCAGCTTGTCGCTCTGCTGGCACAGGGAGTCCATGAGGATGACCTTCTCCTCGCCCAGCCGCTCATTCTCGCCGTTCAGCTCCTGGGTGATCTGCTGCAGGTCGGCCAGCTCCTGCAGCGTGGCCTGGAGCTCCTCCGCAGTGCTGTGCTGGTTCTCCTCCATCTGGTGGATGCGCTCCGTCAGACAGGCCACCGACACCTCGCTGGCGTTGCCGCTGCTGCCTCTCCTCGAGCGCTCCGTGCTGGCCGCGCACTCGGACTCGGAGGAGGAGGACGCTCCGGAGGGGGCGTCCAGGGCGTCATCGCTGGAGGTCACCGCCTGGTAGACCTCGCTGGACTCGCTGTCCAGGTTGTCCGCCGAGCCTCCGTGCTGGTGTCCTGTGAGCAGGTCCTCCAGCGAGCCGGGGGCGGAGCCTTCCACCGAGGAGGTCAGCGTACCCGTGCAGCCGTGGGCGGTGCCGGCCGCCAGGTCCGGGCTCAGAGAGGAGTAGCTGAAGAGCTTGTCAGAGCCGTCCAGCCTCTGCTCCAGGGAGAAGCCCAGCGCATTGAGCCGGTCTTTCAGCATGCGGTTCTCGCTCTTCAGCAGGTTGAGCTCCCCTCTGATGGCCTGGTTCTGCTCCTGTAAAAGAATTAGAGTAGACTCCACGTCGGCCGCTGTGATGGCGGAAGCCTGCGGCTTCTCCTCCTCCTGCAGGGTCTCCTCCTCGGCCCCCAGGCCCAGCTGGGCCCGCATGTCCCTCAGCTCACTGCGCAGGTGGAGGATCTCCACATCTTTGCTCTTGGCCAAACCTAACAGGTCTTTTACTTTGACCTCTAGGGCCACTTTATCGCTGATCTGACCATCTGATTTGGATTTGCTCATGCGGCCCTCGGACTCCGGCAGGTTCTGGTTCCGAGAGCGCTTCCCTGAGGCCGCCTCCCCCGCCGCCGTCCCTGATCCCGGCTGCTTCTTAGCGGTCGACGACCTCAGTGTTCGAAGGCGATCTCTGGAGTTCGGCTCCTTGGAAGTGGTGGATGTTGCGCGCTTTGATAAACTACCTGTAAAGCCAGAAAAAAAGCTAGTTTCACATTGTTAGAAAAAGACAAAAGTTCGACGAGCATGGAGGACCTTTCGGGTACCTGATGTTGTCTTTGGCTTGGTGTCCAGGTTGCTCACATTGGTGCCAACAGAAGCGGTCCTCTTGGTCTTGGCGACGGCACTATTGGGCGCAGGATTCCCTCCGGCCATGGCAGCTAAAAGATCATCATTGCTTTTCACCTGAAAGACAAAAATGAGGAGACTCACACATGAACAGAGACATAAAACCCCTCTGAGGCACTCCAGCTGCCGAATGGCCACTCACCTTCGGCAGAGGGCCGGCCGTGGCGCTTTTCGCTGTAGACTTCCCGCTGCCAGAGGTGGCTGCAGCTTCCGGCTTCCCTCGGTCTCCGCTGGCCTTACTTGCCGCTGGCCGGGCCGACTTCTTCATACTGGGCCCTCTGACGCTCACGCATTTACAGCTCGCTGTGTGGAGGAGGGCGGCAGGGAGGAGAAAGTTAATGCGGGTCAGCATGCAGAATGACGACTGCTCCAGTTTTCCATGAAGAGGAATTCTTTTTTCCACAGGGGCTATTCCCCCGGCACTAGAAAGCACTGAGACAGCGAGCAAGGCGGGCAATAAAACCTCTCCTTGCCTATGATATTAGACATAAAGTTCAGTCGGTAAAGGCTGCTTCTGCATTTCCTCCCGATTGCCGCAAAAATCTAACGGAAATGTTGCTATGAAATCAAAGTTCAGGGGGAACGCTGCTGGAAAACCTCTTGCCAGACCTTCTCAGGTTCAGGTCTGTGGACATACCCTGAATGAGATCCTTCTGGGGGCCTAAAATGCCTCCACTAGATGGCTCTTATGCCTTTCTGACGGTCGAGTCGAGCCGAACTCAAGTGGCGGTCAGCTGCAACAACGAGGGCTCTGATAAGGAGTGTGTGGGTGGTTATTTTGTCAGTGTGTGTGTGTGTGTGTGTGTGTGTGTGTGTGTGTGTAAAGAATGGAGCTTCACAGTGTAGTGTTTGGCACAAAGAAGGAAGATGGAGGCACCAGAACTATCATCTGAAGGACCAAATAAGGAAAGCATGACTCGTTCGACATCATAAAAAGGCTGAAAATGACACAGCCAGCAAATGATTTACCATCCCAGCTTTGTTCAAACAGCCTGACAACAAGGACAGATTCCCAAAAACAGTCAGAATTTATCATTTTCTTCAACGCCATTGTTGGACTGAGATTCGGGCTGTATATCCAGGCCGTGACAGTTTTAAAAAAGCATTTCGGAGCAAACTTGGGAGGGATTTATTGTACACAGGAAGCCCAGCTACGGCCTACCTCAGATTCCCCAGGGCAGAAGCTCGCTGTTTAGATATGAACATAAATATCACAAAGCCCGAGCAGTATATAAGACTTTAAATAGAAGCCTGAGACGAACGGCAGTCGGACTACAAATATTTAGACAACTCTGAGAGAGAATCTGTTTAAATCTTGGAAGCATGAACACACAAAAGAAGCGAGTCACCGTTTCAGCTTCTGTTATAATCCCACAAAAATCAATTGCACGAGACCCGCAGCTTTCTCTAAAATCCACATCAGGAGATTAAAAGTACCATGGACATTACATTAAATCAGTCATTCTGCTCGAAATCATCCACTGCGAGTGGAAAAGTCTCTGGAAAAGCCAGCTGTGATCCAGCTGCCGAGGGGAGGTGTAACTGTCAATTTAATGGAGCCAAAACACTTTCTGAATATTGCTCAGAGACATTTTGAAACCCATAACTGTGATGTCAAACACAGTTAAAGGCACCTTTGCACAGAGCTCAGAGCAAAGATGCTGCTATTTAAACCGAAAACTGCGACTCGGGTTGGACTCAGAAAATTACGTCAAACATTTGGGAACACGTGGATAAAAACTTAAAACGGAATTTAACCTAAAATGAACAACCAACACTGCGTCTGTACTCAACAAAACTAGGAACAGAGAAACAGAGAGAGAGAAAAACGTCCATCCTTACAATAAATAAGTAAATTAACCTGGTATCATTAAATAAAGCAAGTTCACGTTATGGTCAAACAGCCAGCAGCTACAGCTCAGACTATGCAGGCCTCAGTCAGCAGGTTAAAGGTTAAAGGTCATGATGGCACAGTTAGAACAAGAGTGAACAGGTACGGCTTGTTGGTCAGCAGAGCTGCATCTGAACAAAGAGCACAGCAAAGTGGAGATGTTTGCTCAGAATGCACAGAAACCAAACGGCACGGTGGGGGAGGAATGATGATCTGGGCCTTTTTCTGTCCTAAAGAGCCCCGATCTGTAAATCATTACCCAAAAAAGTGTCCAAAGCCAGTTGCATCCTTTCCTTGTTTATTAGGACACCACCTCAGCCTCTCTGTGTTTCTCACCGCTTATGTCAACACATTTAGCTACAAAAACTGATCCAAACAAACATATTCAATCTATTCAATCCACTTTTCAGCAACACAAACTTTCTAATGTGAGCTAACACTGGATACTTCATATGTCAATTTAAAGGAAGAGAAAGATGATGATTTGGTGGAAAAACGTCACCTATAAAGTCTTGTTATCCACCTAAAACGTCTTATATCTGATTAGCATTGTAACAGTGATTGAGTCCACCAGGAACTCCTCTGGATCCCAAAGTGTTAAGAGTCAGATGTGAAGCTGTCTGTCCCACAGCTAAAGCTGGAGAGAACTGTGCACAGACCAAAGTTGCAGACCTCAATGGGCTCACGCTACAATGGAAAGAAGAGCGGGCCAAGATTCCTCTGTCATGATGCGAGGCTGATAAAGTCATCCACAAAACGAACACTTCAACTTTCTGCTGCTCCACGACCAACTGAATCTAGGAATGACACAGTGTTTTATTCATCTGAAGACCCCCTAACAGACACATAAAAGCAGAGCTTTGACAGAGGAACACCAAAAACTAGAGGGCATACAACTTCCAGGTATTGAGAGACACTTTGGTTGGAGGATTTGTTTTAGAAAACGTGAAAATGTGAGGAGGACTAAAAAACTCTGGCGCTTACAGAGTTGCATTGATGAAAAAATAAAGTAACAGGAGATACTTCTTCTGCAGGATAATGCACATACCCCCACCCTACAGGTGGGTCCGGGACCCCCGTGTGATTAGAAATCAGATCAAATTTCCTCTGACAAAAAGCTGCTATCGGTATGCCCGGCTTTTTTCTAATCGCAGTGTATTTGTCAGACAGAAATCGAACCCAAGGCGGACCAAACAGCCCATATCAAAGCTCTGTCTGCCTCTGGTTGAAAGGACTAAAGGAACCGAGGTAATCCTGAGGATGATCCTCGGTCTGATTCCCTCA
This sequence comes from Menidia beryllina, assembly GCA_013363375.1. Taxonomy (NCBI): domain Eukaryota; kingdom Metazoa; phylum Chordata; class Actinopteri; order Atheriniformes; family Atherinopsidae; genus Menidia; species Menidia beryllina. The sequence continues at coordinate 1,138,247 of JABUIW010000168.1, read as the reverse complement.
TTTCTGGTGGTCCTGGTTTCCTTACATCATTAGCTTTGGGGTTGCAGGCTTAAAGGTTTGGGAACCCCTCCCATAGAGCACCAAAGAGCAGCAGGGATGCCAGTGACTTGATGATTAACTCCTGTAGTTAAGTTTTAAAGGGAAATTAAACAACTCCAGCGTCAGGCAACAGATGAACTAACTAAAAGTCTGTTTTTCAATCTGACCTGCCTGATTTACACTGTATCAGCCCTCTGTTGACAGCACCACTGATCACTACCCTTGTTGATCTTTTCTCACCTTTATCTGTCTTTGGGCACCAGTTGTGCCGGCTGTGTTCTCAGTTTCATTCCTATATGCATGCAATTACTCCTCACACACTGCGCAGGGCGGTTTCTCTAAGCACTGACGTGCACTCAACAACTCGCCAGTTTCTGAATAGCTGAATGTGTGTCAAAACAGATGTCTGAAATGGAGATCAGCTAGCTGGAGCACAGCCCTTTTCACTGAGTCTGAATAGACATGGGACCAACAGAGGAGCTAAATGGGGCAGAGTCAGCAGCTCTTCCTTTTACCTCTCTGTATTTAAGCATCTGTGATTAATCTACACCACAAACAAGGCTGTGTGTCTTCCTGACCTTTAGATTGACTCATTTCAAAATAGGTTTGAATATAGAATAAAAAACATTTTCACAAAGATGCAAGCAAGTTGGATTCAAATGGAAACTTTAAACATAACAGAGCAGAAAATGTCAAATTTACCAGTGAAACACAGTTATTCAGTATGTGCTGTTGGTAATAAAACTGTCTAACCTTTCAGCCGTGTAATTCAAGAAGCGCAGGCAAGTTTGAATTCATTCAAATCCAACCCACAGGACCTGAACCAAGTAATAATGAATGCTATGAATGTGATTCAAGCCCCACTCGGGGGACAAGGGAGCACAGTGTTCCTTTTACAGACGGCTGAACAAAAACATGGGACAGAAGGGGGGGGGACAAAGAATAAACAGCCGGGGCAGAGGCGGCGGTAGCTTTGCTCTTTTGATACCCCTTTCCCCTGACTTATTCATGCTTTCACCATGGGGGGGTCCATCTTTGCCATAACATCAGCTTCCTGTGGTGGCGTCTCCCATAAAAAGCTAATTCAAACAAGTCGACTCTGCGAGGATGAGATGGAAGGCACCAGAATGCCTGAGACGTGGCCGACCTCAAATCCAATTTACAAAAATATGCAAAAGTGGAAAGCCAATGTATCAAATCCTTTAAAAGTCACATGGCAACCATCTTCAGCATGTTAAGGCCTAAAACAGCCTTATTAATAAAACACCACCAAAAAAGCCCCCTTTCATTCAAATCATCTGGCATTGATTTTCAGAACCCTCAACTGGATTACTAAAAATATATTTGCCTTCTTCTAAATGTACAATCCAACCCATCTGAAATAATATTTTTTCCACAGAACACTTTTCTCATTTAAAAGGTGAAATGTTAACTATTACATCTTTCTAAGCAATTAGGGAAAACTTCAAAGTATTTTAGGGGAGGATTGTGAAGTTTGAACAGAAGCTCTGAAGTAAAAGCCTCCTGTTTAAGGGGGTCAACAAAGCACAGTTGACCCCTTCTCAGCTGGGTGGTACATTTACATTGTTCCTGCAAACAAATGCATTAGCAACAGCACGACTGTTAGCATATAAAGCTCATTTTAATAGAAATTCACATCTAATCAAAACGTTTTTTCTGGAAAAGCAGTCGTCCCGCTATACAAAGGAGGTCCAAGTAGGTTTCCCTATAGAAGACCTCAGAAAAACTTTAAAAAAATAAAGAAATAACCCAGTTAGCCTTTCAATCAGGAACGCGAGGAATTCCAACAATTCCACTTCCTGTTTGGCTACACACTTTCAAAACAAAAGGACGGGAGCGGACAGCTAATTAAAGTGATGACAAACTTTGGTCCGAAACTTTTAAAAATAACAACAAATAAAGACAGAACCAGCCGCTCCTAAACTGTAGTTGATATAGCATTGTGGGCAGTCAGAGATATGGCTTGAGGAGGGCAGCAGAATATCTAAATGAAATGACATATTAAACCGTTAACAGAAATTACTTGCCCTAACTGTTTTTGCCGACTGAGTTTCAAACCTTAATTCACGTGAAAATAAGTAAACTCACCAATTAGTGCGGTTTAAGGAGCGGAAACAGAAGCGGAGATTAGAATTAAGCAGAAATCTTGATTCTTGAATGGGACGTGCCGCGGGTTATTTTGAAAATAATCATTTTAAACTTCATGGTACTTCCGCTAGCTTGACAGCTGCATTAAGAGGTCCTCTATCGGTTAAAATCGGCATTTTCGTTCAATTTATCGATGACTAACCAATAAAACAAGTTATTTTGTTCATTTGTTTGACTTTAAGGAGGTTCTTCTACCTCAGCTACTCTCAGAGGCCCCCGTAGCTAATGCTATCGGTAGGCTAACGACGTTAGCATAGCCGGCGAAACGACAACGCTGTGTCAGCGTCAGTTAGTAGTTAAAAACAAATCATACCTGAAGTGCTGCTAATTCCTCCAAGTTGTCAGAGTTGTTAAAGCCCAACGGGCGTCCATTAGAGGCCGAGGCGAGCTAGCTAATGCGAAAACTTGTGAGGGCGGCATCGGTTTTGGATGTCGGCTCCTTTCTGTTGGCAGCACCCAGATGATCCACTGCCCCCTCCTCTGGTTGCATCACCTCAGCATCACTCTCCTCAGGGCAGGAGGGACACTTCACCGCTGCCGGGATGATTAAATATCCGATTGGACTATTTACTGTGACTCCTAAGGAGCGATGGACTCTTGGTCCTAAAGTCTTTGTCACACACAATAAGCGGTTACACTCACCGCCTAGCGTTAATTCCCCTTTTAGGTTTAAACAGATCTCTCCCACATGAAAACAAATGATTTGGGTTGCAAGGTCTAAAATACCTGGATATTGATCATTTAGAACAAATAATTTAAAAAGTCATATCAGGGTATTTCAGCACTATGCAAAAAGACCCTTTTCCTCTCATTTGTCTACTTTATCAGTGAAAAGTCACAATATTTGAGGACTGGACAAGAAGAGAAAGCAAAAAAAAAAGAAGACATTTGTCAGCTAGGATGGGTGGTGCAAGAACAGAAACAACAGCTGTTGTTTCAGATTATTACAACTTGTGTTTCTACTATTGATTTATCAAGTTTTCCCCGAAAAATAAAGCAGGTAAAGAAAAAGAGAGTATAAACAGTGTATTTTCCTTTAATGGACGATACTGCTAATCTCTGTACTTACTAAAGGTCAGATCATTGCCTCCCAGTGTAACTGCGTGGTTAGATAAGGTGTTTGTGAAGAGTTTAAAGTAAACATTTTGTAAATTTAGAGGAAAATATTCATACATGTAGTGTTAACCAAAAATATCTCCTTATGGAGGCACATGAAAGCCAAAGACAACAATCAGACAACAGGCTGATGTTACCAAATTTTTTATTTACATAATCATACATACCTGACACAAAACCATCCTAAGAGTCACTAAGTTTCTGCTTCTTTACACAGATCAAAGCTTTTTAGGGTTACAGTTTGTGCTGACTACTTGTAGTGAGATGGGGGGGGGGTGGGTGGAAAGATCACAAATACACAGTGCATTTCCACAGATCTTTGGAAAAAAATACTAAGACATGGCAGGTGTTTGAATGACCCAGGACATCTAGATAGGAGTAAACAGCTGTGCTTCAGAGGCCCTACGGTGAATATTTGGAGCTTTAAATATCTTTTAGGTGCTGTCATTTCTACACTAGTGTGGTTTGGTTATTCAAAGACAGAAGACTAAAGAGAAAGACGGCAGGTGGAACAAAAAAAGTGGATCAAAGAAAGCAAAAAAATATGAAACGTAGACAAAAAGACCGATCTGAAACCATAATTACACGAAGCACAGTATACATTCCATCTGTGGAAGATTTGGAGTTTTTTCTGGAATGAGTTTCCTGTCATCTTTCTTCACCACTCCCAAAAAGCTCTGATGCCCACTTCAAAGTTTATTCAAACACCACTACACAACATTTACAAAGGTTTGGTCAACATGCCTGCATGTTGGTGTGCGCTAACTACAGTTTTAGTGTCATACTTTTAAATTATGTACAAAGCTCAGAGTGTAAACATTGGGGAAATTGGTCATTGGCGTGGGAACATTGGCACAGGTGAACTTTAAACCAAGTCAGAAAAGTCAGGGTGGGGGTAAATCAAAACAAAACAAACAAACAAACAGACTATAAATTCAACCATCTAAGAAATAAATCTTAGAAAATACCAAAATAGCACAAGTTCGCCCTATGAACTGAAACAAATCCAATCAATATTGCTATTTGAAATTAAATCTACGAAGGTTTGATATATGATATATCTTGCTTATAAATTCTACAGTTTTCCTTCTTTCTTTGAGGGACACAGCAGGTCTGAGCTACTTTCTCTATGTGGGAAATTGGCTTTGATCAGGGTGGCTCTTTCCAGTTTTCAGAGGGTTTGTGGCGCCCCCTGGTGGCAAAACGAGGCCAACACAGAGTAACGCGGCCGGTGGCTATGTTCCTCTGGGCGGGACATTCCTAAACAAGTTCATGGTGTTTGTGTTAAACCTCAGTGGAGAACAGAAGGCTCTGGCGTTTGCTGTCAGGGGCGGGGATGCCCTCCAGCTGGAGGAAGTAGAGGAGGACTTGAACCTGTGGAGGAGCAGGAGAAGGAGTTATGGGAGCCCTGGTTAACCTCTGGCTCTCATCGGTGGTCTTGTTGAGAGTTTGTACCTGAGCCATCACCTCGAGGGACCAGCTGTCGTTCATGGAGATGGGCTGCGAGCTGTTGGAGATTTTGCTGTCTTTTTCGGAGGGCCGAAGCAGCGTGGGGCCAAAAACGGTGGCAAGGTTGTGTAAAGACATCTTGTTGACGCTCTCATTTTCAGCCACTCTGTGCAAACAGGGCAGAAAGTAAAGTGAAAACTGAAATATCTCAGACTAAAACAGAGTTAAAAAACTATTTTAAAAATTAGATGGAAAACATGTAACTTCACTGTAAAAAAAACAACACACATTTCCATTATTTCTTTTTTAAGAGAAAATATATAGACTCAGTTTTTGGTGATAATATTAATTATTACAATATTTTAACATCATTTTCCTTTTTAACCACAGCTACAACCAATTTACAGGATTTAATTGATACATATATTCATATTGCTTCCATCTTATTCACATCTATTCACTTATTTCAGCCATCTGTTTCTGAATTACCTCTTTAGGTGGTCCAGCACGAAGAGGAAGGTCACCAGGTTGGGCTCTGGCAGCGACAGCAGCAGGTTGAGCATGCAGCTCTCTTTTGCCACGCTGTCCGACAGAGCTGCGAGACAAGCGTCTGAGTGTGAGCAAACTTGTCAGAACCCGCAGAAGGTTGAATCAGTCGGACTTTTTTCACTGACCGATGCCTCCAGCGAAGTTGGGGTACAGCTCATCTGTGAAGAGGGGCTCCGGCAGCTCTCGGAAGTACAGCTTCAGCGTCCCCGCGATGGCGTTCACGTCCATCTCCCGCATCATGACCGCCACATCCTTGTTGTCTGTGGGGAGAAGAGAAGCCAAATCCACCTTCAGGTTCCCCACACCACACCTCCTCCTCCCCACCAGGGAAGCAAAGCCTGCTGAACTCACTGGAGTCGAAGGCGGCCTTCAGCCCCTGGATGTCGGTGGCCACGCCGGAGACCCTGTAGATCCCCACTTCCTCCATCCCTCGCCGCTCGATCTCCTCCACACATTGGCGCACGATGAGCGGCACTTTGGAGCGCTCGCGCCTTAAAGTAGGCAGAAGGAAACGAGGCAGATAAACAAAAAAACTATCATAGAAAACACTGTAAACACACCAGTGCCCCATCTTCATTATTAAGAGTACTTTTTCCCATTAAGAAGCGTTTTTAACTGATGATATGCTTTATTTCTCTTTATAGAGGACTGAAACAGTCATAATCCAAAAGAAACGCAGAAATATGAGAACTCTAAAGAAAAAAAAAAAAGATTTATATGATAAAAGAAATGCACCTACATTTGAATTCATTTATGTTAATGCTGGTATTCATTAACTTTGACATTTATTGTGAGGGGAATAAATCAATTTAATTGAAGGAAAATTATTTATGAATAATTACAATCTAAAAAAAATAAACGACAGATTGAATAGGCTTGAATGAAAAATCACAAGAAAAAGTGATTGGCAAAATAAATAAATGCCAAGATTAACATAGATTTAAACAAATGCAGTTAAAATTTTAAAGTGTAAAAGTCATTTTTATTCCATTGAATTATTCTATTTTGCCTTTTTGTGCCATTTATTAGCAAATTCAAAATATTTCTGTATTTATTTTAAATTATGACTGTTTAATTATCCAGACATCTAAACCAAAATTGGCTTAATCTCCTAAATTGACTAAAAGACACAAATGTACTATAAATATCCAAATTTTTAATATATAATAACTCACTTTGTGACTACATTGATTTTGACTCCAAAGACGCCGGACTGTTTCCGGGAGGGCATCCGCTTCAGACTGAACTCCCTGCTGGTGAACTTCATGGAAAGCTTCACCTCAATCTGAAGAAAGTTGGAGCAAATGGTTACTCTGATCGCTGTGTGGGAACATGTGTGTCACAAACCTTTAACACTCAGCAGAAGAGACTAAATTAAAACATGGCGTGACAGTCTGGAATAAAGCGGCTTCAACCTAAAGGTGTGGTAACATTGCAAGCAGGCTGAAAAACACTTAAAATTATTTTAACCATAAAAACTGATGTTATCTCCTGTGTTTGCCTTGAAATTTAAACGAAAAGACAAATTAAACAGGTATTATGATATATTTTTTTATATATAATCGTAATTGAAAAGAAAGGCTAAATTTTATTTTTGCTTTCATCCATTTTTCCCACAATAATCTCCATAATAATAATAATAATAATAATAATTAAAGAGCTAATCCTGGGAAATTAGGAATCTATTTGGTTTTCAAAGCGTGAAAGTGGCTTCATAGCAGCCTTTCCCCTAAACAGTCTGCAGGTTTTTTTCACTTTCAGCAGTTAAACCAGCCATTGAAATCCTGTTTACATGGTTTCATACGTAAAACAGAAATGTACAGAGTGTTTTTAACGGAGTCTGTGGCAAAATCTGACATTTACATCACAGTGGTGGAATATCTAAGCTGATATTCAGCAAAAATCAGCCTCTTAACCCGATCAGTTTCCATTCAAACACCTACGCCGTTCATGGTGATGACCGTCCTCTGCCAGTCCTTATTCTGCAGCGTCTGGGGGTCCAACTGCACAAAAAGAAAAGAAAAACAAAGGGTTACCGCTTTTCAGCTGAAAGCAGCCCCATTGTCTACCACATCAGAGCTTAAAAACGACCCGAGCAGTGAAAAAAACAGAGAGCCGCCCATTTCTAATTTGCTTTGGGTTGGGTAAGCCCCGGCTTTCATCAGCTGTGATCAGGGTTGACTGATGCCCTCGTTACCCAGCCCTGTCCCTGTCAATACCCCGCAGCCGTTCCGTCACCCAAGAAACCTTAAAATCTCCCCCAGATAATCCTTTATTCAGAGAAAATCTACTTACATAATGCTTCTTTGATAGAAAATGCAGGACAAACACCTTTTGCAACTCAAAGAAGACCTGAGCCCCACAGACAAAAAACCCAAAGTGTTTTTTTAGCTCCAGAAAGATGGAAAAAAGACCTAAACATTCCTGTTTCCTGGCATTCTTCACCCCCAGCCTCGGAGGCCCCGTCTCGGTACCTTGGGTTTGAGCAGACTGCTGCGGACTCTGTCCCAGAGACGCCCCCCTGTGCTGGGGGCCCTCCTCACAGCCGGGTCTCCCTCCTCCTCCTGGCTGACACCGGCCTGATCAACATCCTCCTCGTCGTTAGGGTTACTCCCACTGATTCTTTCCGGCATGAGTGCTTCTCAAACTTCCACAAGAATACAAAAAAAAACCTCTGATCCAGAAACGCTAAGCGGCCTCTAACCCGAACTAACGAGAGCGGCGGGTCCTTAATCCCTGCATAACCAGCTGCTTGCCGCTTGCTGCTGGGCCCATGTCCCCCGAATTGTCCTGAATCTGTGAAGTCCCCTCGAACTGTCAGCCTTTGAGCTCGTTGAGAGAGGGAACGGAGGCTGACCACACTCGCCTCTGTTTTGTTCCACTTCCCAGATGGATTGGAAGGATTAACTCCTGAGAATCTCCTACCCTCATTACCAGCGAGCTCACGCCGGCCACTGAGGAGAGCTGGCCTGGTAGCATCACAGGTAGCCAAATAGGATCCTCTTAGAGGCGCTTACGAGTGCCAGAGACCTTTAACACCAGAGCTACACGTGCCCCGTCTTCGGCATGCTGTACAAAAACGGCTCAGACTCTGTAAGAGCTGCATCCCAGAGGTTCACCTTCAACAGAGAAGGTCTAAATGCTTCATTTTAAGCCCTTTATGAGCAACAAGTGAAGCTTTTCTGGGTTTTTACACTGTAGTTTGAACGAAAACTCCCACAGAACAGAGAAGTACCTGAATACAACCTTTAATGTGGGTTCTCTTATAATGGGTCTTATTTGGAGACACGACTCTGGCTTTTCCCTTGTGTTTCCTGCCTTTTGTCACGTGAATGTTTAATAGCTCAGTGTTTAAGTAGCTTAACAAACAACACACATTCCTCTGAGGATGGTCAGGAACAATAAATGAGTAATAAATCAGCCCTCGGGCTGTTTGAAGAATGACTAAAGAAACAAGGGGCAGCCTGAGACTTGCGCTCAATTCTGTATGCTTGTACACAAATAAAATAACTAAAAGAATATATATACACGTTTGTATATTTATGATTGCTTCTTTTTCCATTTAAATTCTAAAATGTTACATGTCTATATAATTCTTAATATGTTGTTTCTCTTCAACCTTTAATTAAATGTAATGTATGTGCTGTAAAAGTCCCCAGTAAAGCAATCTTAAAAACAGATTGAGTTTATGAGGTTTGAGTTGTTGTTTCTGGTGGAATATTTTGCTCTTATGTGTCTAAAGTAGCGACGGCTCTGTAGCATAAGTGGCTAAAACCAGAGCATAACACAGGACCTTTGTTACACCAGTAGGTTCTCCACTGGAGCCCTTTCTCCAGGAATTTGACCTCTGATTAATACGAGAAGCATCGGAACACATGCTGTCATCCTCAAAGGCTGCAGTGTGGTTTGTCCCGCCTGTCCCGAGCAGGGAAATCCCTCCGCTGGCTCCTCAGCCGGCACCCTGCAAGCCTCTCCTCTGTTATGCCAGCAGCTACATTTGTTTAAACCAAAGTCTAATCCTCCCTCTGTCACACTGTATCAGGGGGTCAGGCTGAGGTGGCAGCAGAGCTAAGACGCCCCGCTGACGCTCGTTTCCCAGGAGGACGGCTGTTTTCTGGACCTAACAGCACCGGCATCATGGGAGATACTCCATGATAGCCAGCTTTGGCTGTCGTTTCCCCTCGTGCTCAGGGTGTGTTTTGGTGCTGTTTTTCTGCACACCTTTATTTGCCCTTTGGCCATGATCCGGTCTGCGGCCTCCCCGTCCTCTTTGCTCTGCCTGCTTTTGCTGTAGCACTTCTCGTAGCACAGCAGCCTCAGCGTCTGAGAGCCCTCCAGCTCAATCTCGAACTCCTTAAAAACAGAGCAAAGTTAGCGTTAGCTCTCGATTTTCCACTGGTTAAGTGACTAAGTGTGTGTGTGTGTTGAGCGGGAGACACTATTTACTCTGTGTCTTAAAGGCAAGGGGGGGGGGGGGGGGGTGTGTAATCCCCACTGGTTCGCTTTCTGCACTCTCACCTCGTTCCAGCTGGGCTCTGTGGAGTCTCTGTAAACACGTGTCTTGGCTTTGTTGACAAAGTAGCCGAAGGAATCCACCTCCAGGGAGCAGTACAGGTCTGACGGATACAAGCAGAGCTGCTTTTAACGGTCGGGTCAAAGTGACTAAACTAAACAATGCTCAGGACATCTCCCCTAATAGGAACGTTTTTCTGTCCAGTGGGCAGTGATTTGAAACCCTAGCGACACATCTGAGGGGGCTTGTACGCAGTGTTCCTGCCTAATCCCACTCCAGCTGCTCTCCCAGCTGGCAGCCACACAGGGAGGGAGAGCGAGAGTGGAGTTGGCAGCAGATGATGACACAGCAGGTAACCACTAAGTTCATCAGGGAGATGCACAGGAGAAGGGTGCTTACTTAAACTGTGCTTCAGGCCTGACGCAGAGTGGACGATAACGTTCAGGAAGCCATACAAACCAGAGGACTCATCGTCTGCAGGAAAAGGATTTCAGGTTCAGCATGTACAGCGGGAGCATTGAAAAAGTCATCTCGGAGCAGGTCTTACCCTCCTTATTCATGGTCATTGGGATGGTGTGAACGGTTTGAAGCTTCACACATGAATTTGTGAGCATCTGCAGCTCCAGAGAGGTCAGAGAGAAGCTCTTAAAGCCTGAAAGGTTCAGGGAAAATTACTCTGCAGCTGCTCAGTTAAAAACACCTTAAGAGAGGCAGGCAAAGCAAAAATGAAACTCACACTTCTTCTGCTGCTCTCGAATGATCTCCCTCCACTCTGCTCGCTCATAATCGGAGGAGATCAGAAAGGTGAAACCCTAAGAAACAATGTGAAGTTTAGGTTCCAGTCCTGCAGTGGCGTGCTGCCGACAGCAGGAGGCGACATACGCCAAACTAGAGCTGCTGTGGCTGGTTGGAGAAAAAAAAGGCACGTTTAACTCACTTTCCCGTTTCTGTTGGCCACTCGAAATGCCATGTTGGGCGACATAAGGAGCAGAAGGGATTCTTGCTCTGACAACTTCTTCCTCAGTCGCTCCATCACCTTTGGTCCTTTGGTCGTCCTCTACAGAAAAATATCATCTTTAATTCAAGGTGACAGATGTGACTGCAATCTCTCGTCTTCTTGGAGCATTGCTCATGAAACGTTCTAAAAAACACAAAGCTTTTTTGACACTAATAACAGCTACTCTCCTTTAGCTTGATGCATCTAAACCAAGTTTTAGAGGCAGTTTAGGTAGAATCACCATGGATAGATGAATCTATACATTCATTCACTTTCTAATCCAGTTCAGAGGGGGGGGGCTGGAGCCTATTCCAGCTGCCATACAGTGAGAGGCAAAGTCATCGCAGGGTACTCTCACTGATTCCTGGGGTGAATTTAGAGCCACCGTTTAACCTGATATGCTTGTTTTGGGGCTGTGGGAGGACGCTGGAGCAGCTGGAGAGATCCCACGAGTTTGGATTTGAACCAGGAACCCTCCTGCTGTGACAATGTGGGCCACCACGCAGCTGTTCAGCTGCAGATTTCAAGACGTTAACCCCTAAAATGTGTCACATTTTCGCCTAAAACTCACAAAAGAGCCTGCAAAATGAACTGACAATCGAGTATCTGTGGAAAATCTAATGCACATCTCTGCAGCGTCAGCATGGACTTTGTGTCTTTGTGGACGTCCCATTTGTTGTAGACTATGTGGAGGACTTTAAATTGACCCTTTATAAGTAACAGGAGTTGTATGTGTTTTTGGAAAACTGTGAGGCTTCGTTTTTTGTGCTCGGGGCTGGTTTGACATCAGTGGATCCTGAAACGCTCATCATCCGTTTCCAAAGATACACTTTTAAAAGAGAAAGGGGGTGGTGGGCTGTGTATATCATCACCTTCTCTCTTTGCATCTCATTCTTTATCTGGGAGATTTTTATTTTCATTGCGTCAATCTCCTCATCCTGGACCAGAGGAATGGGGCTGGACTCGCAGTCCTCGATGGTTTGGAAGGTCAGGTCAGCCAGAGGGATGTACCACTTGCAGTCATACTGCTGCCCTTTTCTGTTAGAAGACAAGGGATTAAAACACCCCCCTCGTGTTTAGATTACTGCAAACATTTATGAGTTACAGTAACAACTTGGAAGCAGAATTTGGCTGGCTGACCCAGAGGACCTCTGTGGCCACACTCACCCTGCAGTCTGTTTCTTGAGTTTGGTGCAGAGCAGCAGGTCAGTGAAGAGGAAAACATGGCGCAGTTTCCTGGAACCCTCGACCAGCTCCACCATGAATCGATCCCTAAGCAGCTGTCGGTTCTGCCGCGGAGAAACACAACCACACAAAGAACTAGAAACCCTCTCAGGGTTCAGAATGTAGAGTAAATATTTTCTGTGTCTTCTGTGACCGAATTAATTTAACCGAAAACAATTTAAAGCAGTTTACTGGGGGCAGGTCAGTGAGAAGGAGGGAACCTATAGGCCTTGAGGGCTTCTAACCTGCAGGTTTCCCTGATTTGGACTTAAAACTGGAGGACCCTGGGTAAGGGTGTCAGGTTTGGGTATAAAAGGAGTTTACATCAGAGATTTGGTTGGTTTGTGAATATATTTGAGCATTGTTTCAATTTTTTAATAATTGCAAAGAATTTTGATCTTTTGGCATCTTCAGACCTTAAATCTTTGAAAAGTCTGGGGAAAGAGAAAGAAAGAATTGTTGAAAACTAGAATAGGACCTAAAAACTTTTACAGCAGGTAAAAGCCAGGAATCGATTAGCTCTGAGGGCAACAGAGAGACAATGGACACATGCTCTGTGGTCAGATGAGTTTCTTCATTTTGGAAAAAGCTGAGAAAGAGCATCCAGGCTGAACAGCTGAATCCTTTAATTCAGCAAGAATAGACACAGATTCCTCTAAAAAAAACTGCAAAAACAGGCGTCATCCTCTCAAACAAACCTTTTAAAAAAATGTACGGTAATTAAAAGAAATCTGATGGAACAAAAGGGGAAACAAGTTTTTTTTGTTGCCACTGATGTCTTGATTTGTTTCCATTTTCAATATAAATCCATGTCAGAGAGGATTTCTTGAGTGATTCTGGACTTGAGTCTGTTAAAAAACAATTTAAACATAAGAACAAATGACAGATTTGAGTAAATTAGTTGTAAAGTAAATTGGATTCAAATTTTCTTAAAATCTAGGCTCAAATGAAGCCATTTATCACAGAGGATGCTAGACCAGTCTGACATTGGTCTCCATTAGTGTGTCTGTGACTGCATTCCAGCTCGTGTTGTGCTAATGTTTGAGCTTTGTTGTCGGGTGGTGGGTCCAGGTAAAACTGTCCAGCCTGAGGTTGGGGGGCGGGGGGGGGGGGGGGGGTGACATTGAGGTTTTCCTGCCACAGCGTGCATCTAAATTCTTCCACTGGCCTCTGACCCGGGTCTGAGGCTTTTTTACAGCGCCTCTGCCCATGTGAGACTCCGCCATCCCACGCCAACCACAGTTTGACAAAAACAAGGAAATTGCTGCAACCTGCTTTCCCTCCCCGGCTCTCTGCACGCTGCAGAGCGGCTCGGCTTGTTCCAAACGCACCGCTCAGGGAAACACTGTCCTGCTTTCACTGAGCCGTGGCAGGGCTGCATCCGCTTATTGTTTTGTGACGCAAACACGACCGCAAGTCAATAATCCAATGGAAAAATAAGAGCTGTCGATGCAAGGCGAGATCTCACCCTTTAAACACCCCCCCCTCTTCTTTTATTCTCCACAATGAGACGCTGAGCACAGAGGAATGTAGAAGAGAAGAAGCTAAATAAACTCAATGGTTTAATGGCCGGGGTAATTACAGGCAGTCAGAGCTCGGAACATCAACTATGGCTACAAATTTAGCTCAGGGTTGATCACATACAACAATAAACCCATATTTTAAACCGATGTTCAAGAACCGGCTTGCTATCCGTAAATCTCATTGTGGGACTTCAGACTTCCTCGACAATATACAGAAGAATGCTCCCAAGAAGTTTCTTTGATTTGATATCCTACCCGGTCGGGCAGGCCAAGTAAAGAGAGGAAGTTCTCCATCAGGTCATCTGATTCAGAGACCTGGAAGTGTGTGGCGTGAGGGTTTTAAGGGGGTCCGAGAAGTACACGCCCAGTGCAAAAGACTGGTAAGAAGAGTGGCCCTGATAAGGTGGGCTGTGGGCCATTTCTGGGAAGCACAGTTGACACCGCAACAGGGAAGGATGGGAGTGAGCGAGGTGGTAATCGCTGGTTTTCCCGGGGTAGCCTCCTGTGTTTGGACTGCTTTGTCACGCGCTTCCTCCATGCTTAACTTCCTTTACGACTTCAGCAGACTGGCTGGGATGAGTCAGCAGCCACCTGACTCACACTCTGCCTTTAATGCAGCTTCCAGACACCTCGTTCTCTGAGCTTTTTATCGTCAAAGCTCAAGGGAAGGAGGAAATTATATCATTCTGAATCCCACAAAGCTGCTTTCTTAGAGAAGGTAAAGCACCTTTAGAGAGGAGAGGTACTTGAGGTACTGAAGTCCATAAAGAAAGACAGTTATTTACCCCCAGCCTTTGGCAGCTTTATCCATTTTCTCAGCTAGTTTCTGAACAAATTTTTAACGTCATGTTCTTTTGGATTGGGTTTGTTCATCTACTGGCTTTGCATGCAACCATCCAGCACCAGTGTAAACACACATATTAACATATAATACAGCTCATTTAAGACACAGTGACTGCCCACACATATTTTTATGTGAACTGCCTATCAGCCAGTGCCATCACCAGAAGAAACTACTTAAAAAGGTGGAGCTGGTGAACATTATACAATACTGTGCAAGTGTTTGAAACACTCATTTCTCTCCAAACAAGTAGAAATTATTGTGATTTTTGGTCTTGAACAACCATTCTGCAGGCTTACCAAAGGCCTTTAAAAGTTCTTCTTTGGCTTCATTGTACATCAGTTTTCATAGGAATGTATTCCAGACTCAACTCTGACCCTGTGAGTCATTCAAATATGTAAAATGCCCCCTAAATGAAGGGATGGCCACTGATGTATTGACATATACCTTGGGTAAAAGTAATGCAGTGAGATTTCTAATGATTCCAAAAGAGCTGCTGGCTGAAAACTTGGCATATCTCAACATGGTGTACAATGAGTCCTTAAAACATTTGAGGAAACTGGACAAGTAGAGGACAACAGAAGAAGAGTTGGGCTAAAAAATTATCTCCAGCAGATGAAGAGGATCTGAAAGTGATGTCCTTAAGAAAGAGGAACAAATCCAGCAAAGGCCTGAACCAAGAGCTGATCATCTCCTTTTGGACCAAGCCTCATCAGAAATGCTCTCCATGGAAGGGGGCTGTAAAGAAGCCAAAGGACTCAAGAAGTGGACTGAAAATCAGTGGCAGTGGCTCTGATGGAGGGATGAATCCTCCCCAGAGCCTGGAGCTCCACATTATGAAGCAGTGTGGGATCATCTGACAGAGAACGGAGCCAAAAGCAGCCCACATCCAAAGAAGAGCTTTGGGACGTCCTTCAAGAAGCCTGGAGAGCTGCTCCTGAAGACTCCTTAAAGGAAGGACACACAGCTGCTTGGAGAGGGCTAAGAGATGGAGGAAAAATGAACTCGGAGAAGAGATTCAAGTAAATTGGAATTCTGCTTTGTATATTGTTCTGGAGCTTAGCTAGTGTTTTTGATAGATTAGTAACAGTATTTTAACAGTAACAGTATTTTCCTCAATGTATTTAAAATATGAACGTACTTCATTCAGTTCAAATAAAACAAACCCAATTCTACAAAATTCCTGCTTAAATTCCAAAGTCGGCTGGGCTCAAAGATGTGCTGTGGCTAGGGAGGGATATACAAATTAAATATGAAACCATATAAAAGTAGGAGTGGCCCATCTGTCGCTACCTAAAATGGCCTTTTCCTCCACCGTTTCTAATCCTGTCTGACTGCAGATGGAATTATTTTCTCAGATTACTTTCCAGTCCAGCGTCATTTAAGTGCGCATCTTACCAACAAGACGCTACTCCTGGAGCACGTCTTAGCTTTATGAAGAGGGAAATTGTATTTACTGAGGAGCCGAGTCATGGAGCCGATACAACCGCGAGGTGATTGACTGAGCACTGTAAACTGACCTCTCCCTTCTTCACAGTCATGGACTGTCTACGAGGAGTGATCTCTTCATTAATACTGGACAGGAAGTTCTGGGAGATGCGCAGGGCGTCCTGCAGCAGCGGGTGATCTGGGTGGCTGAAGGGCGTGTGCTTCAGTAAGTCCTGAACCACAGGAAAAAAACATGTATAACAAAGATTCGGCCGTGA
This sequence comes from Menidia beryllina, assembly GCA_013363375.1. Lineage (NCBI taxonomy): Eukaryota > Metazoa > Chordata > Actinopteri > Atheriniformes > Atherinopsidae > Menidia > Menidia beryllina. Next base: position 1,122,121 of record JABUIW010000168.1, on the reverse strand, counting down.
CACACAGAGATGGTGAGACTCCAGATAATTACACAGAAGATCGACTTACATGCAGAACGAGAGTGCTGCGCGTCACTCTGTCCACAGGCTTGTAGAGAAGAGCTGCAGAGGAGGAGGAGGAAGAAGAGTCAGCTTTGTCACTTACAGCAGTATTGACTAACACACGGGTATCACTCACTTTCCAGAGAATTTTTAGCCGACTGGTCTTTGCAGTCCTTTGTGCTTTTGACTTTGAGATTCTGGGGGGGGATATGACATCAGAGGGAATATAGTGAGGCAAAAAGAAATCAAAGTAACACCCCCCACCACCACAGGGCAATTAAAACGATCAGCTAACAAAGACTAAGGAAAATTGCCCTGTCATCATTTGTCTCAGGCAGCGGTGAAACATCAAACGCCTCCCGATGCTCCCGCTGTGAGGCGGGACTACATACCTCAGATATCTCTGCAAACTGAGAGTTTGCCTGGCAGCACTTGTCTGCCGTCTCCACAGCAACCTTATAGTTGTCCACAAAGGCCCGGTACACCCCGAGCTGGCTGGCCTGCACAACACAGGCAGAACACAGATTAGACTCGTTAGACAATCAAAGGTGGAGTCAAGTAACCTGCGATGACTGAGAGTGAGTCTGTGTTGGCAGGCGGGATTTATATAAATGTATCTACGCACGCTTCTTTAATCATTTTCATGCAGCGGCAAAAACTGAGCTAATTCTTGTCCATCAGCATTTTGTGCTCCTTTACTGCTTGTGTTGCGGTGCAGCAAGCCTTTTATCTGTCCAGGAGACGACTCCAGGCAGTCTGTTCACCCAGAAACTACCACCTTCTCCCCCTGCCAGCCTGCTCTCTTTTAACAATCATTAACGATCAAGGGGGTGACATTTAAGGAGCACTTTAATCAGAATTTGAAAGCTACCGACATGCTGCATAGCGGTCCGTTTGATGACAAACCAACATACAATTTGGGTGTTTGGAGGTTTTCTGGATTTGATGATGTTAAAAGCTGACAAAGTGGATCTCCCGGTTTTTATAATGTTGTAGCTAAAGTGTTACAACCCAGCAAATTGTCACAAGATTAGACTTATATCAGTCCATCAAACTTTTTGCACTCCGCTGCTTTCAGACCTGCTTGTTTACTTTGACTGTGTTTCCCCCGCATTCACGTTAGGTCAGAGGAAGTAGATAAACAAGTTTTTTCAGCTCGTGCTCAGACACATTGTCTTCACTGGTTTTTCCCACAAAAAACATCTCTTAGATTACACCACAGACGCATAAATCAAGCCGGAGATTTCTCTTTTGTGAGTATTCTTGTACCGCTTCTTCCAATCCCCAAGTTAATGGTGGCAGATGTGAGGCAAAGAAGCAGAAAAGCGAGTGTGTCACCAACATACCAGCTTCTGGAAGAGGTCCCCCACACACTGCTGGTTGCTCCAGTTTTGGACTCGGGGCAGAAGGGCGTCATAAAAGTCTTTGTGGATCTCATGAAGCTCTGGCACTTTAAAGAAGATGGTCTCGATCTGCTGGATGGTCAGCATTGGCTGGGAAGTTGTGGCAGCGGCCCTCAGGGGCTTCATAGGCTGGAAACATAATCACTGTTTTCAGAAATGTCCCTCAGTTCATATGCTGATTTAAACCAGTTTCTTGTCTTTATTTCAGCTGCTTTGAAATGCCAAATTTAAATGTACGAAACCAGGATACACCTTGTATCATTTGAAAGGTCCATTTTCTTTTTTTCTCTCGCTTTCAAAACCATATAGCTGCCATTAAATTAAAAAAAGAATGTGTTCCTTAAACATTATGCTTCATATGTTGTCTTTGTGGTGTGATGAATTAAACTAAATGCAGGCTGATCTTATTTCACACAGATTTAAAAAGCAAGCTGATGGTAAAAGTTTTTATTCAGTTAAAGCTACCCTACACAAACTAAGGCTGATCAGATTAATGGTATATCAGCTGCTACTTCCTTTACTATCTACTGAGCAACAATGTTTTATGATATGAAATATTTTTTTTGTGGTGATAACCACCGTTCAGAGTTCACTTGAAGCAATTGGCGAGGATGTCAACACTCAATAATGGAAAATTGACCATTTTTCTCTGTTTGATCATACATTTCAATCAGTGAACATTAGAATAACTGTTAAATAATAAACAACTAAATAGTCTGCTTGAACAATAAAAATAGAGCAATGGTAAATTCTAAAATGTTGTTAGCGTCTACTCTATATGAGCTAATCTGTACGTAGCACAACAGAGGAGAAATATTAAAAAGCAAACCGGTTTGGTAGTATTAGTTACCACTGATATAATTTATTAAAATAAACACTAAATAAATTTAAATGATCAGGAAGATGCTAGCTTAACAGGACAATTCTGGCCAATTTTAGCTGGCAAAAATAACCAGTAAGGTTAAATAATGATACACAGGGAATTAATTATTTGATTCCTCTGATTTCAGCATCTTATTACTGGGAAACTATCACAAGACGCTAGCTGGGGTTTCTGTTTTAAATATTAAACAAATAGAATGCATGTACACTCTCCTTTTAAAGTGCAAACTGAAAGTTAACATATGTTTTGAGTGTTGCATACGATCAGTAGGGCCTCCAGGTGGCTGAGGTATGTTTCCTCACTGGCCAGGATTCCTGACAGGACCCATTTTCTCATCTCCAGCCCTTTTTCCTGGTCCAGCTCCACCTGAAACAAACGTAATAAAAAAAAAAAATTAATGAAGAAAAAAATATATATAGGCCACACTGATATGACAGCAGTAATTGTGTTTTATTTTTAATAAAGCATCTGCAAAAATGGGAGCTGAAAAACTTCCAGGCCGCACTGTATTGTTGGGAAATTTTGGGAAATCAGATTTGATTAAACGCTGTAGGAGTTTTACATTCCAAGAGGCCTCTATCAGTAACTCCTAGTATCCCCAGGAAGACAAATTTCACTCTCCTACAAGAGTTATGCCAAACATGTAGAAGGCATCAGTCATTTTAGAGGGAAGAATCGTGTTGATAAGAAACTCAGAGCTGCATCTAGCTCTGCTGTTAAGTACACTAGCTGAAAAAGAAGCCGTGAGCTTGGCAAACCCACCCACCCCCGTCCTCTTGAATGATTTAAGCTTTGAAGATCACCAAATGTACACATCAGAGGGTAAGAATACCTCAGATAGAACAAGAAAAAAGCAACAAGGGGAGGAACATCTCAGTTTCACATCTGTTGAGCCAGAGTATGTTTTCTGAGTATGTAAGGTCTTTTTCAGCCACGCCCTGCTCCCATCTGGGAGTTATGTGGTGCTGTCTGTGTGGTTTATTGGTGGGCTGTGGGTGCCGCAGCCAGGGCTGCTTTATAAATGTCGTCCCGGGAGTTACCCACTTTATTTCCAAATGAAGTTTGGCTGTTTGGCTCACTTGTTACTGAGAGCGCCACTCAGCCTGTGAAACAGTTGGGGCCTAAATTTCTTTATCAGGAATCCTAGTTAATAAACAGCAGGATGTGCTGTTTGAAATCAAATTGTCAGTAAATGGTATCAAGATAATTTTGGGAAATGTATAATCAGGTGTTTTTGAACCTGCAATGTTTCTAACTTAAAGTCGGGATAACATTCTATAAAGAACATGAATTCCTCCAGATTGTAGTAATTATGGAACAATCAATCCGCTGACTAGAGTAAAAACATTACAATTCTGTCTTTGTCTCACAAAAAATCCACTTTGTCCAGCAGAAACTAATAATATGTAACAACAGTTTGGAGTTGGAGCACTTTTATCATTTATATGAGCTTTGATCATATAAGCATATGAGAACAGGTTTGTAAATCTCATCTAAATAATAAAAAAAAACATGATCATAAAGTAAAGCGGCCCTGAAACCTGTGATCTTTTAAATGCGTTCCAGTCAAAAATAACGAGGAGCAGGACCTTCTTGTTGGGGTGAGCTCTGTATTATAACTAAAGTTACAGGCAAGTGAGCATGTTGAAAAGAACAGATAAATAGGTCAATTACAAAGCAGCAGAGGAGAAAACAGCGCTGATAGCTCACAGAGACAGGTCAGATCTGCTGGTCTCGGTGACCTTACCGACTGCGTGGACTCCAGGGAGCCGGAGGAATGGGTGTCTCTGCTATTGCGGTTCTTGGATCGGAGCCGTGGCGAGGAGGAAGGAGATCCGGAGTAGGAGAGAGGGTCGTGGTGAGGCCGGTGCTCCTCGGAGTGCTCCAGGTCGTAGCCATACGAGGGATGGTTCTCGCTGTAGGGAGCGTCTGGGAGAAGCAGTCCAACAAAGGACAATAGTCACATGGTTGAGCCGCAAACTGCTCGGTCATGGAGTTAACACAGAGAGACCTTATGGGAAAGACCCTAAACTGAAAGTGACTGTTAAGTTTCCTGGTCCGAGATGATCAAAGTTGCTTGTATATTAAGTCAAAGTTAAGGTTTCACATCTGGCTGGATGAGTGATGGATGGTGGATAAAACGAACATGGTTGGTTTGTGAATATCATACGTTTAACCAGTTTTGGGAGCTTATATAGTCCAAAAATAGTAACAATTTAAACTTTTTAAAGGGATCGTTTTCCTGCTTGAGGCAGCCATTTACATCTCTGATAAACCTACTGATCTTTACTGCGGAAACCTTTCATTTTGACATCTCAAAAGGTCAAATTTTGTATTCAAAAACTTATTTTGCAGCCAAAAAAAGGGGCACTTCATGCAGGGGAAGCCCTGGCCATACGCCCAGTGTTGTATCTTCTGACGCAGCCCTGCCTCCCTCTTTACACAAGTTCAGATCACGTTAACCGTTTTGCAGATTAAAGGCCATATCGGAGTTGGGCTTCATGAAGTTACCACATATTAAATATTTCCTTAAGAAATACTCTGATACGTCTAAACCAATTAGGTGGTCAGAATTTCCAAAGAGGGAATTCCACCCGCGGGAGGAAAAGTATTTGCATGTTCAGGGGAGAAAAATAAACCTAATTGTTATCATTTTCTCATGTTAGTGTTACCGATCAGTCATAGTTTCTGATACTATTTGGAATGAGTTCAACGTTAGATTAAATCTGATGTCTTTTTTTTGGGGGGGGATGAGATTTAAAAAGATAGTCAAAACCTAAATCTCTAGCGTGGGTTATTTCAACCCGCTCTCTCAGTTGGGCGGGAAATACTTTGCATGCAAAGAGCTCCTCTGTTTTAATGCTAAATCCTCTTTTACCCCTCATAAACCTGCGACCTAAATAAATTCATCACACGGCCCGTTCCAGCAAGCAGAGCTGCTGCCAGGTGAGTGGACGAGCTTGTGTCTGCTCGTGCCTTTTCTCAGTGTGGCCTCTTCACTTATGGCTCTAATACTCACTTTAGACCCAGTTGAATGAAGATATCTCAAAGCAAAATAGTGACGCAGTCATTTTGGAAAGCGTGTAAAAAGGTCAGAACATATGTTGGATTGTCATACGTGTGATTATTGTCATTCTGTGACTCCTTTAAGAGGAGAAACGACAGCTTCTGCATCCTGTGATTTCAGTTCGCCGCCACGACTCACCGGCACTTATAATCATTATTATCACCATTATTATGGGCAGGTATGTGGCAGCTGGAGCCTACAGATCAGAATCAGAGGCACGAAACCAGTCTCTGGTGTGGAGGACTGTGGGGTGTAAGCAAAAGGCCAGGAAAACAATTTACCACAGTTTGAAAACAGGAAAGAGAGGATCCCGGAAACCGGGGGTAGATAAGGACAGGCGACTCTGTACAGTCCTAGAAGACGGCAAAAGAAAGGATGACGAGCACAAAGGCCACGACAAAGGACTCAAGCAAACACAGAGGCTCAGCGGGGAGGAGACAGCTGCTTTTAGAAGAAACTACTCTCAGAGCTGGGCCGTCCGTGTGAATGCCCAAATTAAACACCGGGTTCGGGGAAGGATGGATAATATGTCCTCTCTCAGGAAACTGCCTCAGAGCCACAAACTATCCAACCTAGCTAAAAAAGACACAGCCAGAGCCCACAGGAACATTTCAAATAAGTAAAGCCGGGATTTAAAAACATGTCCTTAAATCTTAAAACAGTGGGCCACTTGTGTCCGTTTAAACATACGGCGCTCACTTGGCTGCGGTCAGTGTGAGAAAGTGGACACAGACAATAGATCCTCAGTGAGAGCAGTTGTTGTGCCGATCACAAGGACGGCTACTGAGGAAGTGTCCATGCAGGTCTGCCCGGAAAATTCAGCAATTCATCTGCTTCGGAGCGGAAGTGGGCTTTTCCACACAAGGTCATCAACAAGCCGCCCTCCTCCCACTCCCAACAGGTTGGGCTTCACATCCCCAGCCATCCCGCTTTGGAGTTAGCGTAAGAGAAACGTGTCAGTGAGCCACAGGCGCCAGGGAACACCGTTTGCTGTTTCTTTAAGGCCACGGATTTAAACCTTTGGTAAAACAATGTCACTACTTGCATTTTAGTCAAAATCAAAATGCCATTTGACACAAGTTCCACAAAATGCACACCAAAACTATGCAAACATGCTTCCAATCTATTTAAAGAGAATATCTGCTCCATAACAGCGCAGAGACTTACAAACCTGTCTAAAAAGTCCCAAATAAAAAGGAGAATTCATCCACTCTGCGGCGAGTGAATAGATGTCACATTGCCTTTCACATTGGATATCTAAATATAAAGTTTAAAATCCTTAAAATCCCTCTAACTGTGCAACAGAGACGTAATAAATACATTCTAATGACGTTACATAAGACAGCTGAGCCCTACAGCTGTGGCTGTGAGCTTCTGTATCTGTGGATCAGAGAGAGGCTGATTTAGTTTCTCGGGCATCTTTGAACTCTGTAAATCTGGGGTTTTCAAGAATTTCATTTGCAGCCTTTGGTAAACCGTGCGAGGCGAGACGCTCACTTATTCCTCACAAGCACCATTCCTCACAAGGACATTTTCTATCTCTCTCTCTCTTTCTCTCTCTATATATATATATATATATATATATATATATATCAATCTATCTATATATATATACACACATATCTATATATATATATATATCTCAATCAAACATCTGGTTCCTGACTCTCGAGCCAGCTTCTGGAGAATAATCTGTCATCATGAAGCACTTTTCCTTCCTCCAGCATGTAAACAAGAGCCATGCTTAGCGGACAGCTACAGTGGTTTAATGCCACCGGCATGCTGGACGGCCCATTGATGACAAAGCAAAGACACTCTTAAAGCCCTTATCCTAATCCGTGCAGATGAACGATGAGCGGGGGTGGCAGATGTGAAGCAGAGACACTGTGACAGCATCAGAGATCCTCTGACACAGGAATAACGACGCGGCCTTGTTTTAACACCAGGACAAAATGGAGGGAAGCAGCTTCATCTTGGATGCCGTTATGAAGATTTTGTTTTTCTGTTTAAATGAGGTAAAAACTAATTAAAATAACAAAAACAACCCAGAATTAACCAGCGTCTTGAAGTATTCCATAAAGCCCGAGATAAAACGTGACAGCAGTGGTCTGGTGGAGTGTTCAGCTCCTTGATTCTCCTCATTTTTCAGACTTCCTACTTCAGATCTGCTGCTGTGTTGAGATCTTTGTCCTGTTGGTAAGCCGGTTCCAGCTTTAGCTGTGGGACAGACTCTGAACACTTTGGGATCCAGAGGAGTTCATGGTGGACTTTAAGGTCCTGATGCTGCAGAGGCAGCCCAGATCATCATTCCTCCCCCACCGTGCTGACAGCTGCTTGGTTTCTGTCCATTCTGATCAAACATCTCCACTTTGCTCTGCTCTTTGTTCCAGAAGTCTTTGTTCAGATGCGGCTCTGCAAACCATGTTCTTTTTTTCTTCTTCAGCCCAAACAAACAAGCCATACCATGTCAGTCTTTCTCTAACTGTGCTGTCCTAACCTTTGACCTTTAACCTGCTAAATGAGGCCTGTAGAGTCTGAGATGTAGCTCTTGGGGTTTTGACCTTTGTTCAACCTTCTATCTGTGGAATGATGGACTTCACATCGATTGGAAAAGGCCTTTTGTAACCCTTCACCCCGACATTTGAATGCTACTTCAGTAAACAAAATGCAAAGACTAATTAATCCACTTGATTAGCAGAACTCGGATGATTGTGCTTCTTAATTCCCATAAATGCAACAAGCATGGGCAAACCCTTCATAGTTAGCAACGTTTATGTTTAATTTATTCAGGTTAAACTGTTTATGCCTCTGTATGAAGCCGAAATCTGAACATTTACTCAGCAACATTCTACTTGAATGATGGGGTCAAATTCGGTCACCACCTCCGAAAAGTAAAAATCAAAGAGCAAAAAAAAAGGTCGACTGACTGAGCCGAGATGGAGCAGAAAAAGCAGCAGCCATATTTACCCTTTCCAGTTCGGGGAAACAGAATATCACCCGGCCCTGTTTGCGCAAGGGCGCACTCAGCTCGCAGCTCCCTGCTGAGGCCATATTGACCATCCACACAAAGACCAGTCAGCTGATGGACAGAATTTAGATCACAAGCTCCAAAAATAAACGCTGAAACAAATGTTGGATTGATCCCGCTCGGAAAGGGCTGGAACTGATGTGCGGTGCAGCCACCTTTTACAGTAAAGAACAAAACTCCCGAGGGGCTGCCATCCTGCCACCTCTCTAATGGCGGAATGGATCTGGAGTGAAAAGTAGCACCTTCAGACAGAAGATGCCAACGTGAGATGTTGTTAAAAGCTCAGCACCGTTTTATGACTCCAGTAAATGGATTCTGTCTCGGACTGTGGCGTCACTGGGGAGACAGAGCAAACAGAGGGGAGCTGGTTGCAGGCTGATGGCCTTTAGAGCTTTGAGATGGGATGACAAAAGCCTTTCTTACCTTTAGTATTTTTTTATTTTAAAAGGAGAGTTGATGGATTTTAATTCACCGATTTGTTTTTAGGTTACGTCGAACCAGAGGGCGCCTCTAACACGCCCGGGTCAGCTGAGTTGACGATTCCCTTCCAAAGGGCAATCGATCCATTGATTGAAACATGTCCGACTTCATTGCGATGCGTGCCACCTTTCGGCCTGTTTTCGTTGGACTTGTTCCAGTTGGCCCATTACTTCACATCCCGAAGTAAGTGGCCTGTAACAGATATCAGCCACTGGGCTGGACATCTCACAGCCCAGCACATTTTGAACATTCTCTGTGCTTCCTCTTTGTTGTTTTGTGGTCATTCTCTAATGCTTACGACTTCTTTTGTGATCTTGGTCAAAATCTGGGGCGTCATCTGTAGATTTGGAGCACTCATTTGGCTCGTTGGGTGCATAGGTCCAGATTAAAAATTCAAATTTCTTAACATGTTAAGTACATGTGTGAATGTGTCTAAAAAGTGTAGTTTAGTTGGGCTCTCCTAAAGGACAGTATGATATAAATAAAGTTCAAAGGTTGAGTTTATACCTATAAAGTTGCTCTAATATTTGGTTGCGTCTGCACTGGACTAAGTCAAACCCAACAATAGTTAAGGGACTGATAAAGTTATGTTTGCATAAAAACCATGTCTCAGCCTTCATACAGGACATCGGTGAAGATCAGAGCTCTGTATTCTCAGATCTCAACATTCATGTGTGCAAGGAGGCTAAAAAACTTCAGACACCAGCTGTGCGTTTTGGCATACTACAACAATGTCAAACCATAAAACATCATATCCTGGCTCATGTGAAGTGTCTGCTGGATTGGGGGGGCCTTAAATCCACAGGGCGGCTGGGCTGTGAGGCCCACCGGCGCTCCACTCTGATCTGCTGCTGGGCAGCCTGAAATTAGTGGGAGTCATTGAGCGGGGGAGGTCAGAAACTAGCCGCCCAGCCCAGCACACCTACTAATCAGCGAATATTGAAATAGCTCTGGTGGCTTATTACAGGAGAGTGGAACGAGCAACAACAGGCTGATAATTGCTCCAATCTGTTAAAAGAAAGAGACAATGGAGCTTGAGAGCAAACAGGTTGTACAAAGATCAGATTTGATGACGCAAAAGAAAATGATTTCTAAACCGGCGAGTGTTTTTCTTTTTCTTGAAAAATCCATGGATGACGAACACTGCTCTGAAATATGAGCGGTGACAAGAATAAAAGATGAGAGTGACCCCCTGTTCACAGAAATATTCATCTGCATGTCTGAGCAGGATTAAATATTCGTGAGTGTGCTTAAATGGGATTGGCTGAGTCTGAATCTGCCTGGAAACACAGGTTTCAGCAGACAGCTAACGGTCTGTAGGAGGAGCATACTGGCTCACTCACAGGTGAAGTCTTATCAAATCTGAAGAAGTGAAACTGGGGTTATCTGGGCTATGAGGCGCAGATTATGTGAATGGATGCTGGTTTTACGTTTTGTTTTCCTTCATCTGTAGCTGCGAAGGGGTAAAACAAATGGTTAAAAAAAAAACTGATGATGTCACAGAGATTTACCATGGTTAAAAATGGGAATTCACCCAAAAGATACGCTGTAATTAAAGAAAATAACAAGCTGATGTGACTACATGTTAGGTCATCACAGGCTCTGCTGTCTGAGTCCCTTTTAGGGACAGAACCTTTGGTCTTAAACAAACTCTTGTGGCCGGTGACACAACAGGCTCCAGCGGGTCAAGCTGTTGTGAGAGAGGTGGACCCATAACACTTAACATTTCATTAGCCATTTCCCCCCACACCCTACAAGCAGCTGAGACATTCCATAAACACTTGGCCTGCCAGCCACTAGCACAGAGGACCCTTTGAGCGGGACCAGGGGAAGGAGCTGAGACTGCAAGTTCAGAGGCCTGAGGCCGAGCACGAGGAAGGATCACCCAGCCGAGGGAGGCCCGCAGCCCCAAAAAGATGCCAGGGATGTTTTCTCTGAGTCAGGTCTATCTATGGACACACGTATGTCCCTTAGTGCACAGTTCTGTCAGGGATTTCTTTTCTGTTTTGTGATATTTGGGAACACAAAGGCCATTCATGGCTTTCACAGCGAGAGCAGCTGGCGATGCCTGGCCTGGTGTGCTGACGGCCTGCCAGCTTTTGAACGCTTTACCCACCACTCTGCAAAGTAGAACAGGTGCCTCACGCTCACACACGCATGTGCAAGCGTGCACAGAGGCAAACCTGGCAGCCTTTGGAGCTGCCAGCACTTCCTCTTGTACATTTACTTTAGGAAAGGGAGAGGCTGAATTCTTCAGCTTCCGTGACCGCTAAACCTCAGATGCTGACATCCAGGTACAATGACAGGCCTGTCTGGGCCCCCAGTGAAGACCTAAAATATTCACGAGTCTGCAATTAGCCAAGAAGGTGGGTGAGCGGTGGTGTGACGCTGAGGCGCTCGGGCAGGTTTCAGTCACCTTTCAGACAGACGCTTCCTGCTAATGTCACTGCCCTCCCAGACAGACCTGTCTGTGTCAGAAACGGGGCCACGTGCAAACCCAGGCTCAGCTAAATGCTTCCTAAAAGACAATCTCGTGCTTTTTTTGCGGGGATTATGATTAAACTAATGGCAGATTTATCGTCCTCTTTTGCCCGTGTTGCAACACATTAACCATGAGACAGTATCCGGGCCCGTGTCGCTCCACCGCGGCGGCAGGGACCACGCAGAGCCACAGGCACATCAGGGTCATGATGATAATTAATTATGGCAAAATAAACCCATCAGAGAGTTGGCCTCCTTAAAGGTCCACAGCTAATCAGCAGCTCTATTCACAGTTGAGGTTGACAATTGGCCTACATAACCAGAAACCAGGAGACAACGCTTATTCTTCTACTTATGGAAAAATAAATCCTCTGGGATCCACCCGTTTTTAGACGGCCATGCTACAAAGAGGCAGACAAAAGGAGAAGCATGGTCTCTGCCATGATAGCAAAACACACAGCGCATCACCAGCTGCAGTATTCATATGTTCCAAATCAGGATACAGACATGTTTACTGAGCTGTGCTGTGTATGAAGCTGCCAGCCAGAGCACAAAGTGTGTTTACAACTCTGGTTTTCTGGGCTGGTTAAATGGATGTCTGTCAGAGGCACATTTCTTTTTAAAAAACGCAACCGAAAACTACTTTTTCCTAAAGAAAAAACACAAGCCACAACAAAAGGGCGGTTTACGGCCTAAAACCGCCTCCTGGCCCCCGGCCTAATCCATCAACGTGCACAGCGTGCACAGTAATGTTATTACGACATCAGAAAATAAATCCAGACTTCTGTTAATCCACAAAGCAAAGTCCACACGAGGCAGCTTCGCCACTCGGTCAGCAAACAGCCTCCTCTGGACAAAAGCTGGGTACAATAAGGTATGGGGGGGGGTCTCTAAAAAGGGAACTCCACAGATTTTACACATGAAACATCAGTGGACTAGTCAACAGACAACAACTCTCTCTGTGAAAGCAACATGAAAATTTCACTTATGACCACGGAAACAGCAGAAAACCATCAAAACTCAGATACTCCAGACTTTTGTCACGTTTCTGAAACATTTTTCGGCACTGGTTTGGTTGTTTTGCTGCTGGAATAAGCTAACCTAGTTTTCCAAAGCCCAGGAAATATCTGAGAAAACGTGATGAAAAGGGTGAAAGATGCAGACACAGCTCTCTGCTCAGCTTTAAGACTACCCGGGCAGACAGAGCCTGCAGACAGAGCGGGAACAGGAGAGGAGGGGGATCACAGAGCCGGTTGACAACAGATTTTGGAATTCTGAATATATCAGTGAGAAGGAGAACGTCTGCACCCCAGATGTTGAGCTTGTCCATGTTGGTCTTGAGAGTTTACCTATGTTACCTGCTGATGCAGTGTGTGAGATCATCAGCCTAAAACAATCCCCCATTTATGCAGAAGTTAGGAGGCTTCTGCCACCTCTTCCTCTCTTCTCCAGCTGTCTACATGTTTGCCAGATCTTTTCTTAATTCTTTATAAATTTAATATATAATACACCAACAAAATTATTTCCATTTCAGGAATTAACACATTTTTAAAAATGTTATTCAGAAATAATGAAGTCAAAAATTTAGTTTTTTTAGGTCTTAGATAAAAAAGAATGAGACGTATACATATATCAATAAATGATCAATTAAACCCACACACATGATCATCAACACTTAATTTGGGCCAGAAGCAGACCTTCCTCCAATATGATTTATGGCCGATCCTGAAAGCTGGTTACTGAGCATTCGGCCTCAAACAGCTGTGTGTCCTCGTGTGTTTCTGAGTCTGACAAGCATCCTTGGGACTAACAAGTCCCCCAGACCCCAGTCCTTATCCCACTTAACATTGTTATATTGTTAACGTGTCAATCCTGGTGCTCAGTGAGTGATTCCTCTATTGTGTTCACATCACAACAGGAAACAAACCGATTCCAGGAGTTTTGATTGGACGCTGCCTGACACACTTTGAGCCCCTCCATCCTGGTTTCTTTTTTCTAATCTTTGCGACTTGTCAGGGCTTTTTCCAACCCACCTCCTGCAACAAAGGGCCTCCGTAAATTTATCACGCAAGACAAACCCCTTTAAGTTAATTACTCTGCACCAAGGACAACAACGCTGATGTGTGCTGACACAAAAACACTTGGGGTGGATGGAGAGCGGGGGAAGCCCCAGGGGCGTTCGCTGTCTCGGTCAGATCAGCAGGGGCAAAAAGCAGAGGACAGAGTTGTTGACAAAAGATTAAAAACAGCTAAAAGAGATACCAAAATGCAAAGCTGGTGTTAGGAAATTCTCTACCCGACACCCCCACCAGATGGGAAAGAGTTAACATTCACTTTTTCTTCAGTTACAATGGGGAGACAGAGGGGGGGAATAAAGCCCTCATTGAGAAAAGAAATCAAACCTGGCCTCCTTTTTGTGGTGTTTTGATAACAACACTTTTGCTCCCTTCAGTTAAAACAGTATAAACCATCTAAATAGAATCAAAGGGTTTTTAAAATAGAACAAATAACTCCTAGTCCTGCAAAGGTGTTTGATGGATTTGGAGTATCGGGTCAAAAAACTGGAACATTAATTGGAGGGACTGCAGGTGCATTTAACACATCAGTGACTTCTTCTGGATCACGGTCTGCACGTGCACAGGCATCTTTAATTTAGTGATTAAAGGGAGACTTTTCAGCACTTTCCCATCCCTAAATGCTACATCCGCTTTAGATTTTTTTTACTCCCAAACACGAAAGGGGCAGAGAGGTGTGTGTTGCGGTGACCTACCCAGATCTCCCTGAACACTGTTGTCGTGGGAGGTCCTGCTGGATGTGGTGGAGTCCCCATCACTGGTCCACATGTGGCCTGTTTTCCGGATCCCGATGATGGAGGCCTCCGACACCATGCCCTGCTGCTTCAGACACTTCTGTGACAGGGGTGTGGGGGGGCTCCCACTGTCAATGGACTGCTGGGAGTGCTGGGAGGGCGAGCGGCTCTTCTCCCTAAACATGGGATAGGTTGTGGGGCTGGGAGAGACGTGGCTGGACTGGCCTGAGGAGAAGTCCTCCTCGCTGGAGGTCAGGTTCTCGTTGGAGCTGCAGTCTGGCGTGTAGCCTCCTCCCACATCATCGAAGCTCCTGGGGGAGTAGGAGCGCCTTGGCCAGGTGAGGTGGGCGTCCTCCTCTATGCTGTGGTCCCGTATGTGGATGACTCGCGTGTCCCCGTCGGCCATCATTCCCCCTACATACACGCTGGTGTAGGGCTGGCACTCGACCGGCGGCCTCTCGGACCTCCCGACGGCAGACCTGCTCACACCGTCTTTCAGGAAGTGCGGGCTGACCTCAGGGCTGTCATGTGACCCGTTGTAGCTGCAGTTCCCTTCAGCAGAGCCGCCCCTTTGAACGGCCTTGCTCAGGTCCCCCGCGGCTGCCGACAGGTTCCCCGGCAGCGAATGCAAGGACCTCTTCCGCTCCATCTGCATGGCCTGGCTCCCCAGGGTGCTGATCTTGTCCGACACCTCCCTGTCGTTCACCCTGACCAGTCCCCGTTCGTGATGGTACTCCATGTTCACGTAAAAGGGCTTCTCCTGGCCGGCCATCACCGACAACCCCCGGCCATCGCCGGCCGAGTGCGAGTTGGCTCTCCTGATGCGCTCAAAGTTGGATCTCAGGGCCGCCACAGAGCCTGTTCCCACTGGGATATCAGGGGGCTCCGACTCATGGCGGGCAGGTGACACCCCTTCTTTCTGCCTGTTGGGGGAAGAACCATCCAGCTCTCCCTCTGGCTGAGGCTTACACTTGGCCGCCTTCTCAGGATGCTGTTCCTCATCTGTGGGAGACCTCAGGCTGTCGGGGCCAAGTGGGACCTCTCCCTCACTGGACTGTGACGGCCTTTTAAATCCCCACCTTTGTCCATCGTAAGATTTCCTCTCTTTCGCCAGCAGAGTCTGCAGGTAGATCATGCGAAAGCGCTCCTTATTGACCTCCTTCTCCAGGTGTCTGATAGAGGACTTGCATTTGTCCAGCTCCTGCTCAATGTCCCCTAATGAGTTCAGCTCCATATTAGGGGGGGCAGACTCTGGGAACTGGGCTCTCCATGCCTCTACAAACCCCAGTGGTTCGACCATGGTTGAGAAAACTGCTCTTTAATGCTCTAACAACATAAACACGCACTTTCCGACAGCATCTACTGGACTAAACTGTTCATAATGTACGGCTTCCATAACGCAGACGCGGAGCGAGACTCCAAGTTACAAAAAAATAAATAAAAAAAGACACAAAAAAGAATAAAAATAAAAAGGTTCAGTTTTTACTCACAAGTACAAGAACAAAGTTTAGCATTGGCAACAGCTAGTCCAATCTCTGTCCTCCTTTTCGCGAAGTCCAAGGAACTGGGATTTATCCTAATTCCCGTCTATTCTCTGGATGTCCTGTCCGCCCTCCCCAGTGTTTGGCTTCAGACTGATTCACAGCACTTTGGTGTTTGAGCTTTCCTTCAGCGGGGAGAGGAGGGGCGACGTGGATGCGATTTGGATTTACACTCCAAACACGTCAAAAAAAGACAAGGGAGATTTGTTTAAAGCGGTATTTCTGGTCGAAAGCCGTTTCCAAGCTGGGTCTTTAAATAAAAAACGCCAAGTCTGAGCGACCACAATGCAGGAAAAATGTCATGAAACTAACCCTAACCCAAAAGAGACAGAAATGGGGTTTACAAATACATAAAGTCCGGTGTTCTCATGGATCGCGTGCAGGTGAATAACCTCAAAATGGAGAAAAACAAAAAAAAACGATGCTCTGTCGCGTAACAACCGCCCTTCAGCTGGTTGTTCACACTAAGTTTCGAAGTTTACAACTTAACGGATCAGGGAAACAAACTTATCTTTTTTCCATTCCCACCCAGCCTCTCAGATGTCGGTTTACGACACAGAAACCCGTTCTTTCATTTGTAGTCTGCAAACTGGTTAATCCTACCAAAGTTCATTGTGTCGCAACGTTACTGGGCAACGCTGCCTCGTGCACACATCGCCACCTGACGGTTCAATTAGACTGTTGACACAGTGGTGCGTTTACGTGCACTCGACATTCGGTGATTTTGTTTTCAACGGCTTGCTGGCCGTAAAACATAGCATTTCAATGCCTAAGAGCGGTGTGAATATATATGCTCATTGAAAGATTTATAAAGAATCTATCTCTGCTCAGCCACTGTCTTCAACCAGGAGGATGAAAGGGTTGTAAAATATCTTTACTCGTTAAAGGGTTAAGGCATCAATGTTTTATAGTAATTTACCGTATCCTGTTTATTTATGTTTATAAAAATCTATCAGATAACGAGTGAGGATACATCTATGTAATTGCACGAATTTATTTAAATACTTAATTCCCCAATCCCAATAACCAAAAGGTCCCCTGAACATACCAGCAAAACTACTTCGTGTTAGCAACCAATCAGTGACGCCTGTACGGTTTCCATGGCGCTGTTGACAAGAGCTTATTCTTCTTCTCTACTTAGCTAGCTTAAGTAGCATAACCTCTTAGCGACAAAACATATTGCAAACTTGCTTTTATAAGCGGCGAAAGCTTTCTATACGTTATCAGTAAAGATTTAGAGATTAATCTCACGGGCTGGTAAACTGGCCTGATTTAGTTGAGGGCACAAAGCTCAGAAAAGACAGCGTTAGCTAGCTAATCTAGCGTTGAGCAGCAGCACCAAGAGCCATAAAAGCGGAATCATTTCAAATTAAAAAGATGAGTGAGCAACTGAAATTTATCGTTGAACAACTTAATAAGGACCCATTCAAGAAGAACTTCAACCTCATCACGTTTGATTCTCTGGAGCCGATGCTGCTACTGCAGATTTTAAACGATGTTCTGGCCGAAATAGACCCAAAGGTGGAATGACAGTTTCATCAGTTTTTTTCTTGTGTTAGTGCTATTACGTATGTGTGATAGCTTATATGTCTTCTTTTCAAGTGATATTTAACGCCATTTTGTGCTTTTTAGCAAGCCTTAGATATTCGTGAAGAAATGCCTGAGCAAACTGTGAAGAGGGTGTGTTCTCTGCTGGGGATGCTCAAGTACAAGCCTCCTGGCAACCATTCTGATGTGTAAGTATCATTTATACAACCATCCTGTGTTTCATTACCTTATAGTCTTAATGTATGTCTTCCATCTGCCTGTTGTTTAATAGAATCATTTTGATTAAACCTTCTACAGGAGCAGCTTTCGACAGGGTCTGGTTAGTGGCAGCAAACCAGTGATTCACCCAATCCTTCACTGGCTGCTGCAGAGAGTCCCTGACCTTAAAAAGAGAGCATACTTGGCACGATTTCTAGTGAAGCTTGAGGTGCCTGCAGAGTTTTTGCAGGATGATGTCATTAATGACACCTACCATCAGGTTCGTCACAGTAAAAATGCTAGTCACCAAGTTATTTTCTAGTTTTTGGGACTTGAACTAAATAATGTTGTGTGTTCTTGCACAGTATGAGGAGCTGGTGGAGGGATTTAAGACATATCACAAGGAGTGTGAACATCTGAGGACATCAGGCTTTTCCACAGCAGAAATCAGAAGGGTAAATGTTTTGAATCCACTGATAGACATGTGTAATGTCCAGATGTGGTCAGTAAAAGAATCTGTTATGACACGTATTGCTGTTTTTTTTTATCATGTTTCTGTTATTTATTATGGACACTTATTTTCTTGCTGGGTTGATGTTCAAATATGTTTAAAAAAAACTCCTTTTGTGTGTCATAACAGGACATCAGTGCCATGGAGGAAGAGAAAGACCAACTGATCAAGCGTGTAGAGAGGTTAAAGAGGAGGGTAAGGCACACTGTGTAGTCTTGAAATTCCTGGAAGGCTTTAGGATTCACTTTGGAATGAAAACTTGAGCTGAACCAAATATTATCAGCTCCACCATAAGACCCTGCAGGCATTTGAAAAGGTGCTAGGCTGTCCTAACAAGGCTGATGAGTAAAGAGGTGTCAGATTAATGTGTTTTACTTATAGGCCCTGTCAAAAGGTGAAACCTGACTCTGTCTGAGGCTGTTTATGTCTGCTCACCATGCCACGGCCATACATTAGGCATGATCATGTTAAGTTGTTTCTCCACTAGGTGGAGTCAGTGTCCAACCATCAGCGGATGTTGGATCAGGCCAGGCAGCTTCGAGTGGAAAAGGAGAGAGAAGAGTCCCTGAATCACCAGAAGCAAGAGCAGAAGAATCAGGTTAATGCCTCTAAATGTTTTTCATATCAACACTTTTCCTCATGTTTGTGTTTAAGTATATTTAATGTATATTTAATCAGACATCACAGGGTCATGTTTGATTTGGAGCAAGAAGGTAACACGTTGTTTTCCTCGACTAAGTGTCTCCCGTTTATGTGATAAACTCATTTAAAGGAATTAAAGTTTTCAAAAATGTATTTTTTAAAAGTTCTTTCTTGTGATTCTGCTCATCACTCTTAAATCTGAACTTATATGTTTTCTTAGATATGAAAACCTTTATAATCATTATGTCACCTTGGGTTCTGAAAAATCCTGAGAAAATAGTTGTAAACTGCCAGTATTGTCGCTAACTTGCCCTGGCTACACGTGTTCGTCACTGCTTGTGTGTGTTCAGCTGTTTCAGGCAGAGCAGAGACTGCTGAGGTCGCAGCAGCAGTTGAAGGATTTGCGACAGGCAGCAGCAGACGCCAACCCAGAGAGTGAGTGTTTTTGCCTCTGCAGCACACAGCTGGCTATGATGTGTTGGGGCACAGCTCACATAGGTTTAGATCTTCTGAACTTTGCAGTGCTGTAATGTGGCTGATCTGATGTTAAGATGGTCTCGGGCCCATTTGATTCACATCCTTTTAGCTTCCCAAATGACCTGTTGCAAAGCAAACTGAAGTTACTATTAAAAGGTTACTGGTGCAGTTTATATTTTTGCCAACTTTGATGGTGTATGTGAATTTTATTTTGCTTTAACCATCAGGACAGGTAATTTCCTCAAAGTTTTGAAAACCTCTGTCTGTTTTAGGCCTATTTAAAAGACTGGAAGAGGAGATAAAGATCAACTCCTACATGGTGTCTGAGAAACTCCCCAAAGAGCTGGAGGGCATGAGGAATTCAGTGGAGTACTTGCAGAAAGTGGTTTCTGAACCTGCGATGGGCCAGGCTGACGTCCGGGAGCTGGAGGACAGGGTCAGTTTGTGAAAGTGTGTCCTAAGAACTGCAGGCTCTGATGTGCTCATCTCTGACTGAGCTTTGATGTGCACTCTGACAGATTAAAGAGGTCGACTCTCAGATAAATCAGCTGATCGAGAAGAAGATGATGCGAAACGATCCCATTGATGACAAGCTGACCCTTTATAGGCAGCAGGTTGCCACTTCATTCTTTTTATTGAATATCTGTAATCCTTTGTTTGTTGAATATTCTTTTACGTGTTGGAAACTGTCTGTAATGTTAAAGGTTTTTGAGTGTCTCTTTATCCGCTTTATTTATTGTAGAAATACCTCTCACGACAGGCTCTCAGTATGTTTTTCTGTCTAATGCAATATGCCACTTGTAGGCCTCCATTATCGTTCGAAAGAAGGAGTCAAAGGCAGAGGAGCTGCAGGAAGCAAGGGAGGAGCTGGTGGCTGCAGAGCGGGAGCTGAAGCAGAGGAGCAGCCAGGCACAGTCCTCACAGGGGGAGGAGATCATCCATGGTGACGAGGTACACTTCCACTCCCAAAGTGATGCAGTCAGTAAATATCTTTATCTTAGAGTTTCGTAATGCTGCCTTTAGATTACTGGCCTTACATCTAAGAATGCAACTGTCAGCAGTAAGAAGAGAAAAAGACACAGAGCAGGACCCCCCCCCCCATCCTCTGCCTGAAAGGTAACAGCTAACCACAGACAAACCTCGGCTTTATCCAAATGCACTCCAGAAGATTAGCAAAGCAGCAAAAACTCAAGAGGCTATTTCTGTTCTTATCCAAACACAGACAGGCTCACTGTCTAATGTTACTTATCCCTTTTCCCCGCTCTCCCCCACATTCCCATGTGAGCCATAAATAGAACACAAAAGAGAGAATATCCAGAACAAGGAACTGTACCGGAGAAACTTCCTGAGAGGAGGCTTTTTTTCTTCATCTCCACTATAATCAATCTTTTAATTCAAGTCAGATGGACGTATTCAGCAGACTTGAGGCTCAGAAACTTTAGTCTTTGTTTACATCTCCTGACAAAGATGTTCTCCCTCCTCTCATACCCATGGCATGGTCTCCTCTGTGCTCTCACACTGAACACTGAACTCGGTCATTTACAGTGTATACTTTAAGCTAAAGTTACTGAGCTGACTGTGGACAGTTGTGGATTAACAGAGAGATGCTGTCACATGGGGGTGGTGCTGTGACTGTGAGAACTGCGAGGATTTAGTTGTTCATAACCCAGCGTTTGACACGTGTATGTTCTGTGAGAGGAGAGCTGAGTGTGTTTTCCACAGAGGCAGAAGAGACGCGAGGTGCTCGAAATTCAGCTGAAATAAGCTGATCTTTGTTGAAGGGACACAACCGACGCTTTCACTGCTGGCTGGAAAAATGCTAGGAGTGAAATATAAGTGGAAAATGCCTCCCAACATGTTTATTCTGCACAGGAAGAGCAGAAAAAACAATCAATTTACCCGTGCACTTAGGGGAGAAGCAGCTACGTCCTTTTCCCTTTTTTTTGACAGGATGGAGTTATCAGATGTTGTGGAAAATGTGGGTCCTATTTTTAAGCCCAGGCAATAAAACGCGAGCCGACGTGTTGAGCGGCTTTCCGTGTTTTACAATTGCGCCGGTACATTACTGTGAAATTGAAACCCTTTAAGTCTGACTAAAATTACGAGAGGGGGCTGTTTGTTGAGACAAAGAGGCCCTTGAGACCCTACATGAATGAAGTTAGTGGAAAATGTTTAGTCAAAGTCAGCTTATCAGGCTTCTGCGTGGTTTTGGCCCCTCAGCCTTGATGGAGATGATCACTTTATCAGAGGTATTTTCCATTCTGACGATTGCATGTCATCACATGCCACCAACTGCAGGGGGGGGGGGTTACGATCTCTGCCTCTCAGCAGTTGGCCATCATTGGCCATCGCTTTCTCTATTTTGTTTGTTAATTGTAGATTTTTCTCTGCGATAATATCTGCACTGGTGCTCTCTGTTTTTTTGTGTGTTGGAAACACAGCGGCGCTATCCTCCTGTGCTAATTCCTCTTTCTGCCATGGCTGCCCTTGATGTCCCAAAATACACAATGAATCAACGTTCATGCACAATTGCTCACACACACACACACACACCCACATCAGGCCTCGTCGATCCCCAAAGGACGCGGAGCACATTCTGTGATTTCTGGGGCTGTTCTCCCGTGTCTGTGTTCATTTATAGCTGCTCTTCACTGTGGGGGAGTTTCAGCACGTCCCAGCTGACAGTCGGAGCGGGCGGTGACTGAACATCCCCTCAGAGCGCTCGTTCTGTCCGATCAAGCTGTTTGCTGTGAGAGCCGGCTGTGACTCTGAAAGGACTTTCAGATCCTGTCACGGACCCCGGGTCCCCTCGGCTGCAGCCCCTGCTGCTCTCTAATCCCTTCCCTCCCATTGTCTTCTCTCTTGGCTTTTCACGGCGTCTCAGCTGTGCCGGACACCATGATGTCAAATTTAGACAGCTTTTATGCCTTTCCTTGCATTGACAGGCATTCTTGGAGCACTCCTTTTCAAGTCTAAGGTTTGAAGCAGGAGGTGGTTTTAGAAGATCTATCTGTCCTGCCTGGGTTTTAAAAATGAGTAAATATTAGTTCAGGTGAACGACTGATCACATTTGACTCACAAATGAGACTGTGTCGTTATTTAGTGCACAAAAACTAATCCAAAATGCAGAAAGAGAGTTTTAAAAACTATCTTAACCCTTACTGCTTTAAACATCCGAATTCTGAGTATTAGGTCTACTGTGAAGCTTATGTTGGATTCTGTGTGTTTGCTCTTCACAGCTGAAACGTTTGGTGGTGAAGCTGCGCAGCAAGGGAACCGCGTATAAGAAGAAACGGCAGGAAATCGCTGAGTTGAAAGCAGAATATGGCGTCCTTCAGCGGACAGAGGAGGTCCTCAAACAGAAGCACGACAGCGTCCAACAGAAACTGGTAACTCACCAAACCCAACCAAACGATGAGGGAACAGTTCATCTCATGTGCAGTGTATTTGTACTCCTGCATTTTCTTAAATGACTTTAATGAGTAAAAGTAAAATAAACTGGTTATTCCTGTTAACCAGGCCATCAATAATCATATTTTTCCTTTTTCCTCACGCCTTTAAAGGTCTGAGAAACCCCCCTAATGTCTGTTACTGCCCTCTCTGCCCTGTGAAGTTGTCAGACTGCTCGATCCACCACTCTGACCTCTATCTCTTCACTCGCAGCCTGTTTTAACAACCAAGTGGTGGAAGTTTCTTGGAAAAGGCTTCACACCTTTATGCGGTCTGATCACCTGACTTGTTGATGGGCCATCTGACGCAGGCTGAGCTGCTATTTCTGATCGCAGCATCTGCTGCTCCTCCTCTCTCTGCATCCCACACCAGCATTTATTAAAGCAGTGACAGTTTTTCTCCTGATCACATGTGCGGCTGTTAGCATGTCTTCTCCTTTTATAGGCGTCTGATTCTCTCAGCTGGATCATTCCTCCACCATACCGCATTTTTTCTCAGTATTAGATAACAGGTGGCCCAAAAATATAATGAACGGTGATGCCTTTCTGATAGATATTTATAAGCTTTGAGTTTGTGTCTGATGAGCAGTCCAAGAGCAGAAAGAAAGTGACTGACGTGTTGTTTGTAAGCACCTTTTTTGGGGGGAAAATGACATGCCGCCGTTTCTGTTGTTTTAAAGCAAGCGATGGAAGCGGAGAAGGGCATCTCTGGCTACAGCGACACTCAGGAAGAGCTGGAGAGGGTGTCTGCCATCAAGAGTGAGCTAGACGAGAAGAAGGGCCGCACTCTGGACAGCATGTCTGAAATGGTGAATGAAAAAATACAGAGGAGTTCTTCAAAATGAAGAAATCCTTAAATATTTCTATAACGTTAGTAAAAGACAGGTCCATCTAATATCATATAGACTAGAAATTCATGTCAGTATGATGGATTGATTAGCCTCTGAATATCTCAGTTTAAAGCAGAGCAGTGGACCACCGTGGACACACATCAGGTTTGTTCCTAGATTGGACGCTAGTGTCACTGATAAAAGTCACATTTTAATCAGACTAACACATGGACTGTTGAACACTTGGAAGAATGTTCTGACTGTCTTAGGCAGCTTTTGACGGATGTGCTCTACAGGACAGAATCTTGTAAGCCTACTTACAAGTCGTTTTAAGCATGAAAATTCAGTTTGAATCTGGATGGTTTTCTGGTGCTGTTGTAGAGTCGATTTATCTTTTCTGATGAAGAAGTGGAATTCTTTGCTCTCATAGGAGATTATCTTTTAGGTTTTCTTGATATGAATATATTTTTTTCATCCTTTTTTTTATATTCACAAACATTTATTTGTATTTACTGTGCTGTAGATTTTTTATTTTCTGAGTTCCCATGTTTCACCTGCAGGGCAGTGTACTTGCTCTCAGTTATTGAAGCTGACCAGAATCTGTTCCCACATCATTATAGTTATTAGTTTTATTATCCGCAGTTTCTACTACCTGTTTCTACTACCAGTTTGGGATGTGTTTCCCATCAAAGAACCAGATTTAAGTTGGCAAACTCTCCTTTAACTCTAGATTTGAAAACAGGGAATTTTCATTTCATTGCCAGAGGTTGTGGGACAGGTAAAAAAAAAAAAATCTGCTGAGTCACCAGTGTGTATCAGATAAAGGTTTAATTGTCATCTAGTCAGCAAACTAATTGAGAACCAAGCTTTTAGTTAAATCTGAAGCATCATTGATTTTTCTTCCAATGTATGCATTTAGCAGATTAGTTTATCCAAAACAAAAGATGGTAGTTTGAAAAAAAAGAAATCAGAATAAAAGATTACAATGTTTTGTAATTGTTGAGTACTTATTCACTGTCTCATCATTATTTACTGTGAAGGTCCAGAACGATGCTAAATGCACATTTGATAAATATGGATGCAAAGTTTGGGCTCTTCTCTGTTTATTTTGTGACCTTTTTAGTCCTGTAATCCTGTTTGTTTCTGTTGGGACTTTATTTTACAGGTAAAGAAGCTAAACTTGATGATAGCAGAGAAGAAGTCAGCTCTGGCACCGATCATCAAAGAGCTGAGGAGCCTGAGACAGCGGCGTGAGGTAGGATGTGGAAACCCAATTTATACAAAGGAATCTAGGGTTTTATCTAATTCATGCCACAAAGGTAGAAAAATGTGATTAATTAGTGTCATGAATGTGAAAGCTAATGCTCTGATATTAACTTTGTGCCGGCGGACCAGCAGGGACTTAAGTGTGTGCTATGAGCTATGCGGACAAACTCCATTAGGAATACTTTGCAAAGTCCATAAACAAAGTTCACAATGGGAAAGCCACTCACTGTGGCGGGCTAGAGCAGAGGATTACATTTTATTGTACATGTTCCCAGTGTCGCCTTACTGGGTAATGTCTGCTAATGAAGAGCAGCAACAGGGTGACATGAATAGACCCCTCAAGAGCCTGTTATGAGTTAAACTGCTAAGATATTAGCTGTGCTGTCACGTTGACTCCAAACAGCGCTCTTCTGGCTGTGTCAGATCTTATGCTGTGTAGCGATGGGCTTATTTCTTTGTTTCTGTGTCAAATGTTTGGGATAACCATCCCAACAGGAGCTAAGTCAAGAGTATGAAGAAAAGAAGACTCAGTATGAGAGCTGTGCTGCCGGTTTGGAGAGCAACAGGTCCAAGCTGGAGCAGGTAGAGAGCCAAAGCAACAGATTAAATGTGTTCCTCAAATACGGCATGCTCTCCAATTCTCGTTTCTTCTCTCTGATCTCACACAGGAGGTGAAAACGCTGAGGGAGGAGACGGCACAGAGGGAAAACCGATACCATTACATCAACTCCATGTCAGAGGCAAGTGCTTTGGCGTGGTGGTTTTCTATGCAAAGCGAGAATTAGTGCACAGCGTTTTCCACAAACACACACTGTGGCTGAGGGACCTTTGCATCTCTGTCATCTGCAGATCATTGAGATGCAAATTCAGCGAGCAGCTGAAGAGATGAAGGTCTACGTGTCCCCTGATCCACAGGAGAGGAAGAAGGCCATCAGGTAAGCCTGGCCAGCCAGCTGCTCACAGGATGAATACCCTTTTAACTTTGGGAGGCTCTTATTACAGCACAGATGGTTAATCTGCTGCCAGTTTCTGCCTCCATACATCATAACAGAGCCTCGTGAGCTACAGACAGGCTGATATAATGCAGCTTTTATTCAAAACTGGTGGTGAGACGTGGCTTTCACTAAATGTTTGCCTATTTGTGCTTCATTTTAGGGAAGTGTACATGAAGAACATCTCAGAACAGGAATTACTCGGCAAGGTGAGAAAACAGAGTCCAAGAGCTGACTCGGCCGACCAATACTTGGAAATAGTCCTGAATTCTATCAAGAACATGGTGTGATGACTAAGAAATGCCACCAAAAGTATTTGAAACTTAGAGAGCTTTAGAGTCATCTAGTAAAGACCATGTATTTTCCCCCTTTATGAACAACAGAAAAAAAAATTCACCCAAAAATACACATTTCTCCCCCAAAATACAGCACATTGATAGATATTTGTATGAATTTGTTGAAAAGAGTGGCTTCTGCCCACCATTTGAACTCCCTGATTCTCATATTAAAAGTGAGACCATTTTCACCCCCGTTAAAATGTGACAATACTCTCATTTCCTCATCAAAACAAGGGCCTTTCTTCAAACTTGCCGTCTGCTTGTGACAGATAGATGATGTGTGGTTTAATCGCTTAAAAAACTAAAACACTCCTCTCCTTTGTGGACTGCAGAAGCTGCGGGAGGAGCAGAAGATGGTGAGGGAGAGCCACGCCGACAACATGGAGCAGATGAAGATGTGGCGGGACCTGGAGAAGCTGATGGAGTGCAAGAAGCAGTGCTTTATAAAGGCCCAGAACCAGGTTTCTATTGGCCAGATCATTCAGGAAGGAGGAGAGGACAGGCTGGTGCTGTGAGCCCACAACATCTCACACTCAGGCAAATCATACCCCAAATGTTCCATTTCTCAAGGGGCTGATTCCCGTTTTTAAGGTTTACTTGATAGTTTATCTTTGAACCAGACCACAGCTTGAGGAACACGTGTTGTAGAACCCACACGAGAATCCTTTTTACACGTCTTTGAGAATACACTTTCATTTAAAGAGCCCAAAGATAACAGTGGACAAAGTGCTGCACTTGGGATGTGGCTGCAGTCGGCTATTTTTGGCTGCTCCAAGCATGACCTTGGACAGGAACTGGGAGTCCAACTCTGGATCTCAGTGGGACCTCTGCTACTTTGGACATGTTTCTCTGCTTGTTCAGTTCTGCGCTGGTTTGTTATCTCCCGATTATATCCATAGGTGCTTTCTGGCTTGTCGTCCTATTAAAATAATGGGAAACATTACAGCTTTGCTATGAGAGAAGAAGCAGTTTAATGCTTTCATTACTTGTTTTAGTCGTAAATCTGCGGTTGATATAATAAAACACATGACTTGCTCATTTGTCCGCAGGGACGCCTTTTTAGTGCCTCGTGTGGTCCTAACAAATGTGCATGCAAATGTTTCAGGATCAGAACGCGGCCTCGCACAGAAACTTAATCTGCTGTCGACAGCCAGCGTTAGCGGCGCTCCAGCCAAACAGATCGAGTGTGGCAGCTCGGTGTCCACCTCATTATCAGGGTTACAGCACCTTGCACTTCTTTGGGCCTTATAAAGACATGTTAATGGAGGATGCACGCCAGCACCGTGAAACATCCACCCACGATGCCCCCCCCCCGCCCCCAAAGACCACAGACCAGGCTATGGTACTAACCTCCTGCCCTCACACCTCCACAGCTGCCTTTGTGTTTATTTGGGAAATTCGTAATAACTGTGTCTTTTTTCATGCAAAAACAGGCTGTTCAAAGATCCTGAAGTAAAAGTATGTCTCAGCTCCAAGCTGTTGGGCCCCAACACACCTTAAACTTAGCATAATAAAGTTAGAAAAAAATGTTAGTCATTTCAAACACATCTGCAAATACATTTAAAACTATTACTTCTTCATTTATTTGTTGATGAAAAGGGACTGGTATTTAAATATTGCTTTGCTTTCTGCATCTCGTGTGGCTCCTCTGTGTTCAAAAAAACTCCTCTTCTGACTTTAACCCAGATCCCTCCATGTTTCTGATATGATGATGTAGAGTTACACTATGAACATGAAACTCATCATCTCAAACAAAAAAAAGACATCGTAATTTGTCTACATTTCTTAATCTATATATGAGTAATGCTGGAGGAGGATTTGGATATGTTTCACACTTTGCCTCCAATCTGTGTGAACCCTGCACACGCACACTGCCCCACACTTCTCATGTGTAGACTTAAGAAGCATTTGGTGAGATCCTGCACGCTCCTTATCCTGTTTGTGTGGTGATGCACCTCAAGCTATTTTCCTCCACGGGGCCTTCTATCAGGACCTCAGGTGTCTGTTAGTGGTGTAAGTTGGGTCTGCTTACAATAGAAGAAATCAGATCCCATCTGATTGTATCAAATCGAGTTGAAAGTGTCTTTGACATGCTTCTTAGTCCTCCTAAGCTGTTTTGTGACTGCACTGTCAAAGTGTAACCCCAGAGTCCCAGGAGACTGAGGGTTCACGCTATAATATGAGTATCCTATTGGTTATCCCCCCTTTTGCTCATTAAATATATGCATATACAAATATATATATGTATTGTGTATGTGTGTGTGAGATTAGAGATCTATATAATTTCATTATCTATTTAATTATTTCATTTTTGAGGAAAATGTTCCCAACAGGTTAAAGAGGTGAAGTAATGAAAACAATCTGGGTTCCCCCATGTGGGGAAACTAACTTTTACCTGCCGCATTAAGCCCCGTACCCAGTTAACTACATTAATATTCAGTCATGTTTCCGCATATTGTGTCAGAGGTGACGGCGAGCAAAAATAGACAAAATGAGAGATCTGGGGTTCGGTTTGAACTGAGAACGCACTCGCTTTGCTCCGAGATGTCCATATAAGCATGGCACCCTCTTGTTTCCTGGTCACTTCCTGTGTTTTCTCTCGTCTCCCTGGTTTGAACGTGCCTGCCAGCGTTCATCCAATGATATTGGTCCACATGCAGCGCAGGGAAGAGGGGCAGCAGAGAGGCGCTTTCATAAAAGCAGACTGTCGGCGCCGTGCGGAGCCACAGGGAGCTGCGCCACCGTGAGCCGGGCTAAAGCAGGGGGAGCACAGGGAAGGACGGCCGGACACCAATGCGGAGCCCCACACCGGACTCTGCCGCAGGACACCTTCCACCATTTTCGGACACAAGCGGCCGCACAGACTAACCCCCCACCCGGTCAGGACAGAGGAATTTGTATCTCCTGGAGGAAAAAAAACAAACAAAACAAACAACAACCCGTCATTCTTGTGAAGAATATCTCCAACAGGGTCCAGAAGGGGGGTGGGGGGGGACAAGGCACGCTCGGCTCCCGGTTGACCAACTCGTTGTCCATCCTAAGACGGTGCTCGTTCCGGGCTCACCTTTTCGGCTGAAGCTGTGCGGGAAGGAGCACGTCCGTCCGCCCGCCATGGAGAACGCTCACACCAAGAGTGTGGAAGAAGTTTACGGCCATTTCTGCGTCAACGAGAGCACAGGACTTTCCCTGGACGAGGTGAAGCGCCAGCGGGAGAAATGGGGCCTAAACGGTACGACACTAACCCCCCGCTGCAGACCTCCGGAGACCGGGACGCGGTGCGTGCGCGGCACGCGTAACGCGTAACGCTATGTGGGGTAAAAGTCACCTGCTCCGGGCGGCCGGACGGTGATGCCCGGCTCTTTAAGCGGTCCGGCTGACGTCATCAGGGTTTCCCGTCTTTGGTCTGTTACTCAGTAGCCAGTGGGTCCTTATTGCCCAAAGGTCACGGCTGTGCGCGGCAACACCGGCCCGGCGGCGGCCGCCGGACAGTCAAAGTTCACCTCAGCTGTCAGGTTTCCACAACAGCTGCTTGCCAGATGGGGCGTTTAGGGTTTACACCGCTTACTTTTAAAACCTGCAGAGCTTCGAGCTTGAACGTAATGTGAAATTAACTCAAAGAAAAGTACAAAAACAGGCTGCTTCCCGCATGTAATCATGCGTATTTAGCGCTGGAGCAGACTGAGGAAATAATCAGTTCCTCTCTTGAGAAATGGGAACCGAGAGGCGCGATTAAGGTAAGAAACTTTCAGCATCCAGCCTCCGCTAACCCTCTGTTCCCTCTCCCCCCCCCCCCCCCCCCCCCCCCCCCCCCCCCCCCCC
>JABUIW010000168.1:1026169-1076840 GCA_013363375.1 Menidia beryllina | reverse complement strand
CACACACACACACACACACACACACACACACACACACACACACACACGCATGTGCACACACAGGCACATCTTTAAACCGAGTGGAGTCTCCCAAGCTATCTAACTTCACTGTCCTCACACTCCTTCTCCTAAAGACATTCCCAGAGCGGCCGACTCCTCTTTGGAGCTTAGCGTTTACGCCCATTTCTCAGGCAGTCTGGCTCGCCCAAAAGGGGCAAAACAGGAAGTCATCTAAGGGAGCTTTCACCCCAGGACAGTTTGGAGGACTCAGACTGTGGATTAAACCACCTGAAGTGCCCCAAACAGGAGGGAAAAAAGATCAGAGAATAAGCAGAAACCCCAGCAGAGTGTGGCCCTTTTCCACTTAAACCCCACTTGTTTGGGGGGGGGGGGGTTCCATCAGCAAAAAGCACCTGATCGTAGAGGGAAAGAGCTGAAAAGAGGACGAGAAGAAGCACACCCAGAGCCCAAAATTCAGCCGGCTCGTTCACAACAAGTTTATGCAGCGTTTGGATTTCTGTTTGGTTTAGAGGGAAGAAAAGACGCTCGGGTTATAGTTCGACACACGACTGTATCAGGTTCTGTGCTTATAGGCTGACCCCCGCTGAACCCCCCAAAATCTGGTTTACAATCTTTCAGAGTCGAGATAAAAGCTGGCTGCTGTCATTCTAGCTCTCAGGATCACCCTCCCCTGGATGACTGAGTACCTCCACCAACACACACATTTTTTTTTTTTTTTTTAAAACAGATCCTCTGTTATTTGAGGGAAGAGAGGACAAATACTTACCAGTTTGAGCGATTTTTTTTATACATTCTGTTGTTAAAATTCTGTACTTGAAGAGTTCTTTGATTTTTAGTTCAAATATTCAGTTTTTATTCTCGATTTTTCCATCTTAGAAACGCCTTCCTTTGTAATGTATGTAAAAATGTGCACATACTGTACTTGAATATGTAAGAAAACAAAACCAACAAAAGAAAAGAAAAAAAAAAAAAGGCACCAGGAAGCTGTTTCGACTTACCAACGGAGCACAACGCGAACAGCTGCTTTGTAAATGTGTACATAGCACAGAGAGTAGAGTCTAAGTGTTTATACGTGGCTGTCGGGATCCTCTGTGCGCCCGCAGCTTCTTCAGGCACAGCCGCCGCCTCCCTGCACGCCCGCTGACAGCGCCAGGCCTGTGAGAGCTTAGCTTCCTGTATCCCTCCTCCACCTGCAGACTGAGCACACCTTGAACTGCATGCACACCTTTGGGTTTTTAGGCTGTGGGGCTGGAACTCTGTCCCAGCATGGCTTTTTTTCCCCCAATCATTTTCTTTTCTTTTCCTCTGGCTTTGATCTCTTGAGCTCTTCAATGATTTGTTTCCCTCCTTTCTTTCTTTCTTTTCTGTTAAGTGTCCCCCCTCACAGCGAAGGCCAAGTAAGCCCGGCCCTCCTGCAGGAAACCCCGGGTGTTGTTTTGTGGTGTGCATGTGTGTTTTTGGGCGGCCCCGCCGTGCAGGAGCTGCATGCCGCAGCGCGAGCGCCACCACGGGGGGCTCGTTGGGTTCAAGCCCGGTGCGGCAGAGAGGCCAGAAATGAATGTCTGATTGGAAACAGCCGGCCCCACCTCATCAGTCCTGCCGTCCTCCTGCATGAAGAGCCTCCGGTGTAGAGCCTCCGGTCGCATTTTCCTCGCTGCATGCCAGCTGACTTCTCTAATAAGAAGCATAGAGTAGATTAGACGTTCCTCAAATAGTACAAAACGCTAATAAGCTCAGTTTCCTACCGAAATACTTTTATGGGGACATTTAAAAAAAAAAAAAAGAAAAAAATATTTTCCCCACTTTGCACTGAGATTTTCCACATGTTCGGAGAGGATTTAGCCACATCTGGAAGGGCGGACGTGCAGTGATGTGGATGTTTCACTGTAAGATCGGCGGCTGTCCCTCGACTGGCATTTTGTTTTGCCAAATTGCTGTACTGTATTTTCAGATGATTGTACAACGTATCACATGAACTGTTTCAGGTAAATAAAACTGTCATACATGAGGAGTTTATGCACTGCGGCTCAGACTGATGATTTCTGAGGAAACGGGAAAATGTTTGACATTAAAACACAAATCTGGACACTTTAGGTCCCGAGAGGCCAAACTCGTCAATATTTAAAGATGCCACTAGATTTATTACGTTTTATTTTAAACTAAATTGGGGTTTTTGATGTATATTTATGTGGTTATTACAGAGGATGATCAGACTAAACGAGAGAAAAAGCAATGCTTAGAGGTCTGGCCTTCCTAATAGCTATAATGACTTGAAATCTTTGTGGAAGCTTTCTGAGGCTGAAAAACATTTGGAGACATTGGTCAAACCAGAGTGGTGAAGAAAGGGTCCACTGGGCTTCTTGGCCTTCTGCAGAGCCCTAAAGGGATGATCCACTCATTTCAGACACAATTGCTAGCTTGACCTGATTGGATGGTTTGAGCTCAGAAGGCGGAGTTCCACCAATTAAAATAAAGGCACATTTGTGCTTTAACCATAAGATTTTAACCAAACACCTGGTTAAACCTGATTAAAAAAAATGGCAGAATGTCTCCTTTAATTAAAGCAGACGAACTCTGAAAAGGTTAAAAATAAGGATTCGTTTTTAAGTTTCAGCTGGAAAGCATTAACGGTTTTATTTTACATTTTCAAATATGTACAAAATATAAACATCTGACATTGGATCGTTTGGTAAAACTTTACAACTTAAGGGATTGATGATAGCCTTGTCTTTCGTATTTAGTCGAGTCCTGTGACAGAAACAAGATGATTTCACGGCTGTTGCTGCACCTGGATGAAAAAACCTTCAGCGGCTCGTATAAAAAGGGAACTGGAGGTGCTTCTGACATCTGTCTGGCGGCCGTTTAAAAACCCGGGGCCCGTGTTGCAGTCCGGTTCATGATTTGCTGACAGAATCTGAAAATAAAGCAGACGCTGGGTTTGGGCTCCAGTCTGGCTGTGGCTGTGGCGCCCCCCCCGGCGGTGTGTGGAGGGGTCAGCTCGGGCCTCGGGGGGGCCGCGTGGTCCCCTCTGACCCCCTGGTGGCTGAAGGCTTCTGGTGTTAGAGGGAGGCACAGACTGAGCCTGGTCCTGTGTCACTGCATCCCGAACCACTGCTCCTGGTCGGCCCACTGGGCCGCCTCGCTGTCGCTGCCCTCCAGGTCGCCGTCCTCGCCGCTGCCCTCCATGTCGTCGCCGTCCAGCTCAACGGTGGCGTCCGTGGGGCTCTCCTCCTTCTCCATCTTCTGCATTCCCTCCAAAGACTTCTGGTCGTTGGGATCCAGGCTTTAAGACAGAGTTCAAACCTCAATATCTGGTTTTATGACAGATATATGATCAAATTAAACTTTATTGTCATTGCACATGTCTCAAGTACAAAGCCAGGAAATGCAGTTGTGTCCCTCCAAGAATATATAACTGTGTATATACAGGTTATAAATGTACAGACTTTACACAGAGCAGATGATCTGTACAGTGTGGACGAGGTTGGGCTGGCAGATCAAAGGGCTGTAAAAATGCGGTCCATGGCCGTGTTTAGGCCCCGCCTACCTTAATGCGATGCTATACTGATCCATGGCTTCCTGGTAATCGTTGACGGCCACCAGGAAATCTCCCAGCATCCTGTGCAGGACACAGTCGCTCTGATTGGCCAAGGCGTTCCTCAGCAGAGTGATGCCTTCTTCATATTTCTGCTCCCGACCTTTGAGAGAAAACCCATTCAG
This sequence comes from Menidia beryllina, assembly GCA_013363375.1. NCBI lineage: Eukaryota > Metazoa > Chordata > Actinopteri > Atheriniformes > Atherinopsidae > Menidia > Menidia beryllina. The sequence goes on along the minus strand of JABUIW010000168.1, from coordinate 1,073,099 downwards.
AGAAAGCCAAAAAAAACAAAAACAAAAGAGTTTTCTCTTGCAAGATGTCCCGGATCAGATTTTTGAGTGGGCGTGGCTAGCTGAGGCTGCACCCCTTTACCAGAGTGTGCATTGCATGGTGGGTACACTACACACACAATCTGAACCAGCCGGTTCAAGTTTTTTTTTTTGCAAACACCGTGAACATGCTTGTGTAGCACTGAGAGCTCAGAGGTCAGGGGGCAGAGGTACTCACTGAGCAGCTCGGCCTTTTTCACCACAGCTTTGGTGTAGTCTGGCCTCTGGGCCAGCGCTTTGTCCAGCAGGGTTTTGGCCTTCTCCTGTGTTACCGGGTCCTCCAGACACACCGTTGCCAGGATGGTGAGAGTCTGCGCGTTGGCACCCAGAGTCTTGTAGATGTTGTTGGCCATCCCCATGGCCTCTCGGATGCCGTTGGAGGCCAGGTAACAGTCGATCAGACCTGCTGTCAGCATGGGAAACGTTAACAGTGAACCAATCAGAGGCAGGAATAGGGCCAAAAAAAAAAAGCCCACGTGCCTTCGTAGCAGTCGAGCCGGCAGGGCGCCAGACGCATGGCCTCTCTGAAGTGGATGATGGCCTCCTGGACGCGGCCCATGTTCCTGAGCGCAGCCCCCTTTAGGAGGAGCGCCTGCACGCTGTTGCTGTTGAGCTGGATGGCCTTGGCGCCCAGGTAGAGGGCCCGGGAGTAGCGCTTGCTGTAAAAGCTGTGACAGCTGAACAAAAACAGACACAATCAGAGGCCCACGCAGCAGTAGGACACAGAAACGCTGCTTGGCCATTTAACATATCAACTCATCACTTAAAAAAAAAAAAAAAAGTACGAAAATTGGCAGAATGGGTCGCCTTTAAACAGAGACTCACCCAGAGATCACCCAGGGCTCAGCGTGCTGGTCGGATATGTTAAATAATCGACCTCCAAGGACCTCGACGTCCTCCAGATGTCCCTCGCGGGCCATCAGATAGCCATAAACATCCATTCCTGTAGATGTGTGAAGCAAAAGCTGAGCATTAAGAACACTGAGTCACACATCAGACTCTGTTCTTTGGGTTATTTGACATTAGGAAATGACAGCTCCTCCTCTTTCTGTGCCTTACCTTTGATGAGGTAAGGGTCCAACATCTGGGCTTGTTCAAATTTAAGAATGGCATTTTTGGAGTCACCTGCCCTAAAATAAACATCCGCCAGGCTCACCAGGAGGTCCACGTTGTCCCGCAGAAGAGATTTCTTCTCCAGGGAGCTGAAACGGCATTCCCACCCAAAAAGCAAAGAGGTCAGCAGACATGTGAAGGTGAAGCGCTCCGTCCACAACTCGTCCTTTTGCTCTTCTTACCAAATTGTGTTGATGGCTCTTTGATTGTCTCCAGCGTGAATGAAGGCGTACGCTTTGATCCAAACAGATAGCCAGTCTAAGTTTGGGATGCTCTGGATCACATCCATCGTCATGGACGCCACCTCAGCTCCTTTAACCGACAGAGACAGAAGCCCTGGAAGGACAAAAATATGGTTTTACACTCAACTGTCAATCAGCTTCAGCAAAACTGTAAAGCAACTACACATTCAGTGAACAGTGAGGCCACATTTTTACAATAAATTCAGTAAAAGAGAACAGAAACAAAATGAGCATTTGTGAGATATCTTAATACTTTAAGCAGAAAAACATACAAAGAAAAGATTTAGCTCTTTACTAGAGGTGTCTTTAGGAACAAACCCCAATTCAAATGATGTTGGGAAATTGTTTAAAACATGAATTGGCAGAAATACGACCACACAATCCAGCGGGAAAGTGCTGCATTGCTGATTTTGATCTAAAGATCCCCGTCTGTCAAAGGAACATAATACTTTTTTATGGATCCAAAAACAGATTTTCTTTCTGTCCTAAACCTTTACTTTAAACCTCTTTTGGGGGGGGGTAACAGGTACAAATACTTCACACAACCTGTCAAACTCAAACATGTCCAGGTGAATTTATTAAACCAGAACAGCATTTTACTGGAGTCAAATTACACTCCCCTACAGCTCACTACTGATCTTTCCCAGTGTGGAGTTGTGCAACTGATTAATACTTATAACTGGTAGGACATAAGCGAGGTCGTTGTAATGTTTGAGGCAGTTTGGTATTAGACACAAAGCCACGCTGGGAAAATGGTGTCTTGTTTGGATGAACATGAGTAAAAGTGTCTCTCGGGAGGTAAAATGTTGCCTACCAATTATTGCGTCCAAGGCCAAAGGGCACTGCCTGAGCACCTCTTTGTAGCTCGTCACAGCAGAGCGTTCCTGGCCAGCTTTCCTGTAAAGGTTAGCCAGCATCATGTTGATCTGAGGGAAGAAAGAACAACAGGATCAAACTGACCCCGATTCCCACAGAAGCAAAGGCAGAGGATATGATTGTTAGCCAAAAAAATACAACAATAAAGCGAGTAACCAACAACAGAATAATAATAGAACCTTAAATATAATACAAAGCCAGAAATGTACATTTTACAGTCTTTACTTAGCATTCAGACGTGAAAATAAAACATTACTCTGACAAGTTTACATTCACATACAGAGCTTAAAATTGACCAGATGCAGGAAACAAAAGTTAACAATGGGCAGTTTTCTTGTTTTTCCCATCAAGTGCTCTCATAAATTTATCAAGCATTCATATATGATACAAAAAGCAAAAAGGACAGGATGAAAACAGGGGATTAACCTTTGGAGTCCTCTGTCTGGATGGGATCCCATCAAGTACAGCAATGGCATCTTTATCCAGTTTCAAAATGGTGTAACATTCAGCTATCTTGTATTTTACCTCTATTTCTGAGGGCAAGCTCTAAAAGGCAAAAGAGAGGAAGAAAATGACGTGTTTAGAACATTCAAACCCATCTTTGACGTCTATGGTGTGGCTCTAGGTTCAGAGTAGCAGAAAAAGCTTAATATCAAAACATCTTAAAACATCTTTTAAGCGCAACATAACAGCCTTTAAATGAACATGGTAGAGGGAATCTTTGAGGGCATTTCTTAGAAAAAGGTTTTAATCTCAATTATTTTAGAGAAAGGATACTAGTATTATGGAGACTATAACATATTATTTTAGGCCATATGCTGCTGCTATCAGTGACAGCTATAGGTGTTTGTATAAAAAATGATCAAATAATAATTTGCTCCAGTTGACGCTTTACTGATAGCCGATGATGGACCTTTTGGATTTTTGGGTGCTAGTTTTCTGTCCCCAAAAATGGAAAATGGCAGTCCAACCGTATGAGTACTATGTCCAACACATGAAGCAATAACATGTTTTAAATAACTGTATCAATGAAAATTGCCATTTAAGTGGAGATTGAACATTTAAATCAAATAAAAACACTTGAAATATGCAGGTTAAGTCACTCCACTAACAGATACTGTAAAAGCACAAACCTGTGCCTGGATGTTGGATGCGGCTCCACCTGTGGAAGTGCGAACTTTGGATGTTTTGCTGAGCACCTTCTTCTGCTGCAGAGCCATGCTATATTTGCAGGCAGCATTGCGATATTCCTTATCATGGAAAATGGCATCAGCGTGGTAAACCAACAGCTGATACTTCTGAGCAGGAGACAGCAGCTCCCTTTAATAAAAACACAACAGCAAGTCCACACAGGGTCAAAACTACTCCACGTATTGATCAGCTGCACACACTATACTAGAATGATCTATCCTAACTGCTGAAAGCACAAATTAAAACTGAGTAACACCTTTAAAAAAATCTTTTCGACATCAGGACAAAAACATTGTTGAACGTTTACACCACAACAAAGCAGAAAAACAGCACCTTTACTAAAGAAAGACGAAATGTCATTTAGAGCAATCGCAAAAGTGCGAAAAATACATAAAATATTTCAAAATAGCAGCAACATTACCACATCATTATTGGTTATTCTGCTCAGCATCACTTTTGGCTAACTGGTTACACCGTTGTTTTCAGTACTCTGCACCCGGCTAACGCTTGGGAAAGAGTACTAACCGCATTCACCTTGTCATATAAGTTATTTTTGTTATGATTATTATGCAATAAGTTGGGTTGTTTCGGGTAAAAAGGTCAACAAACGCAATACAAAGGGGGCTGTTGTTGAAGAGATATATTTGGGCTACCGTCAACAAGGGGTGACAACATGAAATAGACGGCCCCCGCTGTACTCACGGGTTGTTATTGCTCATCGTTAGCAACAAGCTGCTCAATATCCGGACATTGGAGTGGAGTCCGGCAGCCGCCATTTCCCGCACATGATCAATTACATTCATTTTACTCTTTTTTTCTGAGAGTCTGTTACTGATTTCTGCGTCAGGTTTAAAGTTTCAGCACGGAAACAGCTAACGCCTACTAGCATCTGTTGTGTTAAATATGGCGCCGAATGGACTTCCTTCCGTGGATTTTGGCTTTCTGTGCTATAGAGCTGGCTCGTATTTTCAACAACTACACCATGAAATGATGATAGATATCAGCCATGTTTACAAAAACATATATATTTCACATTATATTGGAATTTTTCAACATCCTGAGATTGTAGCTTAAAGTTAACGTTAATTTGGTTGATTCTTTGCCTTATTCGTAGAGTTAAAAGACGATGTGACCATTTCTCCGATAGTTTTGAAAGCACCATGTGTAACAGCACTGTCTTTAATTTTGTAAACCGATGTGAGAAAATGATCTCAAGTAATAATTGGAGGTATGATTATTAGAGGTTTGTGATCTTTAAAGTTAAATCTAGATATATTCCCTGAGGCAGAAAACCCGAATAATTCCTCACCCTAACCTCTAAAGAATCCCTAAACCACAACAACTAAAGAGTCCCCTCAAACCCCCTTAACTAACCCCTTTTTTTCAAAGAATCTCCCTTCACTGTCTTTAAATGACAAAAAACAACAACAGTGGGATATTTTCCCTTTGTATATTCATGGACATATTGTCAACACTATGTTAGGTTGTATCTGGAATAGGCTCCAGTTCCCCCTGCTACCCAATTAGGGAATAAGCGGTACCTATAATGGATGCTTGGATGTTAGGTTGTGAATTGCTGCATGTTTTTTATGCTAACACAAATTAAAGTTTTTATTCCCATTTAGACTTTAATGTTGTATATCAATGTTTTCAGTGGTGAGATATGTTGTATTTCTGACAGAAATCCCGCAAAATGTCAAAACTGAGCAGAGAGTGTGACTAAATGTGTAAAATGTCCTGCATGTGAAACTTTGACACCACTCCATCAATGGTATCAGCCAAAATAGTTGTGTTGTGGAAATATAATCACATTTGTCACTGTAAGCACAGTAATATCATAATTCCCTCCATGCTTTCCACAAAGTACATCGATTTATAATTGCAACAGTTACAGTAACAGTAAAAGTTAAAGTTCTGCATATCCCTCCGGTTCATCTTGTCTACATCAATACATGTAGCAGTGGTAAAGAATTATAATTACACCACAAGCTGACACAATTCTTTATTTTGAATAACATATTTTATGTAGGGGCGGCACAGTGGTGTGGTGGTTAGCACTGTCGCCTCCCAGCAAGAGGGTTCTGGGTTCGAATCCCGGGGGAACCAGGACCCTTCTGGGTGGAGTTTGTATGTTCTCCCTGTGTCTGCGTGGGTTCTCTCCGGGTTCTCCGGCTTCCTCCCACAGTCCAAAAACCTGCATGTTAGGTTGATTGGAGATTGGGGAAATTGCCCTTAGGAGTGAATGTGAATGTGAGTGTGAGTGTGAGTGGTTGTATGTCCTGTGTGTGGCCCTGCGATGGACTGGCGGACTGTCCAGGGTGTACCCTGCCTCTCGCCCGTTGACCACTGGGATAGGCTCCAGTTCCCCCCGCGACCCCAACAGGGAATAAGCGGTATTGATAATGGATGGATGGATGGATATTTTATGTATTACTGTAAATACATCATTATGCTAACAGTAGAGGTACGAAATTATGATTGCTTGGGTTTTATAATATCTACAGTGAAATAAAAAACAGAGAAGTTGCGGACTCTCAAAATTTGAACTTGACAAACTCATAAAATAAGTATTTTCAATATCATTCTCATGATAAGCTATAAATTATATACTTTGAAAGCAAAAAGCATGACTATTACATGAGTCATTTCCCCCAAAATGTCTTGTGTGTGGTGCATTCTGATGAGAAATTACCATTAAAGTCGGCTATCACGTCAGAAACCATGAATCACACACCCTTTCGCAGTCTGTACACCTGGAAAGAATGTTATTCAGGCCAGGACTTGAAAATCTTTCAACAAATTTGGAAACTTTGTTGACGCTACACTTGAAGAGCATTGACAATTGTGTTTGCGCATGCGCTCATACGATTAAACCAAGCAGCTGAAGCTGGTGTCAAAACACAGAGGGAAGCTAGCAGCGGGCAGCGCAGGTCCTCGTTTCTCGTTGGGTTTAGCTCTATTTTTCGGTGACTGTTTGTCTACACAAAGTGTGTTTTTTTTCATCAATTACGTCCGCGTACCATGACCGAACAATCAGCATTACTTCTCCGAAAGCAACTGGCAGGTAACGTGAACAAAACTCTGGACGTTGAGGTTGAGATAAAGGCTAGCTACTGAGCGGCTAGCGTTAGCTCTTCGCTAAAGCTACGCGGAGCTATGTTTACGCCAAAGGAGCGAGATTGGCTTGTTAACCCAGCTCTGTAATTGGTGAATTTAAAGATGAATTTGAGTTTGAGGAAAGAATTATTTTCTAAAAATAACCCCGGCAAGAAAAACAAGTATTTTTTATTATTTTTAATGGAAACCTGCATCTTTAGCGACTCATTATCGGTGCTAACGTTGCTAGCTAGCTAGCGAGTTCGGCACTAGTTATCGGACAGAACAAAGGAATAATCAACCAAGGGACCAATCTACCCTGACGACTTTAGCCTCAGCTATTATAAGCATGAACAACCGTAGAAATGTATAAACATATGTTTTACCCTATCACTAGCTAGTTAATATCAAAGACTGACTCATAATCGTACTATGTTAGGTAATCTCGCACGTTTCTGATGTCCTGTCCAGATCGGACTGTGATGCTGTCAAGTTAGCCCTCATCTCAGCTGTTGACAATATATGGATTTTATGGATGATATGGGATGGTTATTGTTTTTTTAAAATTATACCATTATTTAAAAAATGGCATTGGTGATTAATGCCAAGCACATGCACAAGAAAAGAACTGCCAATGTGTAAATGTCCCTGTCTTGATAATGGACATGACTTAATTTAACCATCAAGAATTGGGAGAAGATGCTGAATTTGAACCGTATTGCCTCTCAATGTAGGAGTCAGAGTGCTTTTTGTTTTTAAGTGACATCAGGGGCTGGTGCACATCATCTAACCTTCAGGCATCATAAAGGTGGTTAAGTTTGATGGTATTTGTGCAACAAGTCATGTCAACATGGCTGTTGTATCATTTGGCATGGTCTGTACATGATGTAATTCATGGTGTCCGTTAATATTATTCATCTAACACCGACTCACTGCCACAGATCAGAAATCAGCATTTGGATATAATTGAAATTCAATAAATGATGTTGCCATAAGAAATCAGAAAAATGCTATTGGATTGTTTTGCCATTTGGTAACCTCTAGAAAGTGGTTACCAAATAATATTGCTCTAAAACAGAGGTCCATATTATGTTGTGGGTTCATTTTAAAGACATTCTTCACTGTTAGGAGGTGCCTTGTTGCATATTCGAAAAGTACATGGTGCATGAAAGGTGGCAACATTTTGGCAGGGGGCCGAAAAGCATGCAGGGTCTCAATCTCAGGTCCGGGAGGGCCGCTGTCCTGCAAATTTTAAATGTTTCCCTTCTTCAAAGACTCTGATTCACATCAAGGCACCCTTAGCAGTCCTGTGAGGAATGTAATAATTTGAATAGATCCATTCAATCTGAATTGTGTGTGTTGAAGCAGGGAAATGTTTAACATGCTTAAGATGGCCTTCACCGACTGGTGATATATATTGACCCCCCCGGCTTAGGGGATCCAGTCAGCACATTTAATTCTTTGTGTGTTTGAACTCAGCCTGATTTAAAGGGTAATATTTATGTATTTTGCTAAAACTTTGATCCAGAGCAATTTAAAAGGGAACGGATTGCAGAGACATTTAGGAAACCTGGGTTTCAGTATCTTGCCCAAGGGCACTTTGAAATCCAACCATTGTCAGATAACAGTTCTTTTCCCTGAGCTGCACAGCCGCCCACATTGTACTTACAGCTGATTTTTTTCCCTCTGGACTGTTAATCTCCTGATTTACTATTCATTAGCAGGAGTTTAAAAAGAAGTGTGATGTAGACTTCTTGTCATTCATCTTAAATCGTTGATTGTTCCAGTCATTCAATCAGTGTAGGTTTTTTTTTTAATCTGCTGTGTCATATTGTGGAATATTTTAAAATCTGTTCAAAAAGAGAACTTCTATTCTGTTTCAATATTCATACAAACAGTTCCAGTTCATTGTGTTAGAAAAGCATTGTGATTTTTTTTATTTTTTGGTCTCCCAGAGCTCAACAAAAACCCCGTGGAGGGCTTTTCAGCTGGACTCATCGATGACGATGACATATACAAGTGGGAGGTTGTGATCATCGGTCCACAAGATACTCTTTTGTAAGTGAGGACACGTTTCCTAGCTTGTTTTTTGTTTTTACATCCAGTACTTGAAGCCAAGCCTCTCATGTGTTGCTTGTTTCTACTGCAGTGAAGGAGGGTTTTTCAAAGCCTACCTAACATTTCCCTATGACTATCCTCTACGGCCACCAAAGATGAAGTTTATTACTGAAATATGGCATCCAAATGGTAAAGGAAAGCCTTCTTCCCCATAAACGACACAAAGCCTGGTGTTTCCTTAAGGTTCAATCTTAATGCTTTGTTCCCTCGCAGTTGCAAAGAATGGAGACGTTTGTATCTCGATCCTCCATGAGCCAGGAGAAGACAAGTTTGGCTATGAAAAGCCTGAGGAGCGCTGGCTTCCCATCCACACAGTAGAGACAATCATGATTAGTGTTATTTCCATGCTGGCCGACCCCAACAGCGACTCGCCCGCCAACGTGGACGCCGCCGTGAGTGACGCTGCTTTTTCCAGCCCCCTGCCCCCCCAATACTTTCTCTATTAAAACGTCTGATTTCCCTCTCGCAGAAAGAGTGGAGGGAGGACCCCAACGGCGAGTTCAAGAGGAAGGTGGCTCGCTGCGTAAGAAAAAGTCAAGAGATGGCGTTCGACTAGGAGCTGACTGTAGATTCCAGGGTGAGTGAACCGAGCGGAGCAGGAGGGAGTGAAAGCAAAGCCTCCCAAAGCAATAACACCTCTGTTTTTGTTTTTCTACATCTTCCAGTTAAAGGAAATGCCTTCAGAGGGAAAACTCCAGAGAAAGGCTTTCGCTCCCCTTGTTTTGCCAGTCAGAGGAATCGGTCGGCCACCACCACCTTTCTGTGAACGATCTGTCACTTGAGCCAATTTGTGAAACCCTACCAGCGAAATTGACCTGTTTCCTACCTGGAATTGTATATTTAATTTTATTTATTTTGAATGGAGAAAAAAAAATGATGTAAGATATGTCACTACTGTAAATTAACTTGCTTTTTTATCTGCTGCTGAACAGTTTCTACTTTATACCAGGTTTCTTATGCAATTTAGTGGTCAAGGTTGTGTAAAGCTAAAGCCTGTTCTGGTCACCTGTCCTCCCTGCTGCATACTAACCGGGTGTTTTCCTTCATTTCCCCGACAAACCCCGTCAGTTGCTGTGATTTATTTCTGACGCCGTTGCCTTTTGTTGGCTCCACCTCCTGCTCATGGTCTCCAGGAAAAAAAGGCTGTCAACTTTTAGAGCAACGTCTAGTTTTGAAGTCTTAAATGTGTCCTGAGAAGCCGCCTGCTGTTTGCATTTCCCTCCTCTCTTCCGTGTGTGTCTAAGACGTTAAAGCTCCCAGACAAACGTGCATGATGCCCTCAGACGGCCGTTAATTCCCCTCGAGCGACTTGTTTTGAGGGTCGTTGTTGAGCGTCTGGCTCACACACTGGCAGAAGGTCTGTGCCAACTTCTCAGGATCGGACTTTTGCCGAGGTCTCGATTAGCGGTTTGTAAGCCGGAGCTCTGGATGCCGCGAACCAGCCGGTTGGCAAGGAAGTCTGTGAATTATCAGTTAGATGCTCCAAACTGGCATCTGAGCTTACCTCAATTGAACAGGAGGAGACATCTGACAGGTTTACTGTTGAGTTATTTTATGGTTCTTTAGAGGTTTTAGGGGCTCCATAGTAGAGTTAGTGAGTGATCCTTTCTTTGTTGTGGCACATTAGTGCGTGTGTGTGGTTAAGATCACATTCACCTCTCTGTTGAGATCTTTATATCAACATCTGGAGTTCTGATTGGCCCAATCTTTTTTTTAGAACTGCAACCAAATCACTGAACCCCAGACTTTAAGTTAACTCGCCCACTAGTAAAGAACATGATAAACTCTGAATCTAGATGTTGTTTTTAAACAGTCTGGGTGGAGTGTGGAAGCCACTGGCCAGTTTTCACTTTAACGATGGTGTTTCTAACTGTTAAGCCATGATTGATCAATGACAGAAACATAGCGAACCATCTTTTGGCGCATGCAATCAGGTTCAAAGGAGCGCGGTCTGTTTAATTAGGAACCCTGTTAATACATTCTGAGTGAATGTGATGTGTACAGTTAGTAAAGTTGTGTAGACTTGATCACATACCTGCTGTCGACATTACCTTTTTAAATCAGAATTTCTAACCTACCATGACCTCCTCTGACCGGTGTTCACTGTATTTGCACAGATTCGGTGCGTTTGAAACGTCATTAAGCAATACGCTCTGAAAAATGGTTTGTCCAGGTAATCCACCACAACGCCATTTTATTTGTCGTAGGTTTGTTTGTTTTTTGGGTTGTTTTTCTTGTTCCATTTTTTTGTGTCAATGCAATGTATATTGGACATGATGCTCAATAAAGAGTGTAAACACGAGCGGCTCCTGATCTTATTTGCAATTTGACCTGCTTTCTGTTACTGGAATCTGATAAAAGTGTGGCAGCCTCGGGAAACGCAAGAATTGGAACTCAAGATTATTAAACTTGATGTTGTTCCACAATCTGATGCTCAGAAAATATTTCTAAAACTGGGAGATTCATGATTTTTAAATCTACTGAAGCTGCACTTGTGATGCATTTTTTAATTAATATAATAGTTTTCGTTTATTTATCAACACATTAAAGATGCAGTGTAAATACATTCACAACATATAGAAAAATATATAAGGTAGAAAAAATGTCAAATGCTTCAAAAAGCACTTCAGAATTACCCACATCATCCCAACAACCGAATGAGGTTGACTTAGTTTTGAACATGCAGAATGTAACAGGCGACTAGGACTCCCCTGTTATTAAAACCTACAGAAGTTTATATTTTACCATTTTACGTTGTTTTAAGTTATTTTAATTATTTTGTGCCTTTGATGCTTTGGAAGGCTATTTGAATTAAATGTGCTATAATTATAGTAATTAAAATAGCCCAACCAGGGACTCGGACCCACGACAAGGAGAAGTTGCAAATGGCCCCTACGCAGTCGTCAGTTTAGCTTGAATCTGTCTGAAAAACTTATTTCTGGAAAACTTCGACCGCCTTTCGAAAATATGAATTGTGTTATCGAAGGGAATTGCGTAAAAGGTATCAATAAACAAACGATATAGAAATAGACCTGCTTTTTGTAATAAAAATATATATTAAAAGAAGGGAAGTTCTATTACTGCTAGCATTAGCCAAGCTACTTTTAGCTTAGTTTAGCTCGCAATTTGTTAGCCAATGAAGCTAGCGGATGTTTTGAAACGTTAAAATCTTAAAATATTTTAGGTCTGCTGTGGGTGAGCTGTCCTCAAGTAAAGAAAAATAATGTAATTAATTGTAATAATGTCACCTGGAAAGTGTTCACAGGGAATTTTTTGTGCTAACTTTGGACTGTGCTGGCATTATATTGCAGTGTTTGGAAAGGCTATTCATGCCCTGTCAAGGATTGGAGATGACTTGTGGTTGGATCCAATGGTCAAAGGGGTGAGAAAAATTGACAGATACAGTTAGGATAAAATATATTTAAGTTATATTTTGTATAAACAGGGGCAAACCACAACTAACATCTTTTAGAACTGATCTTGTACACTTCCACTGCCTTTTACATGTGCAACTACAAGGGGCACCTCCAGGATTTGTGCTCCTATCACCTTGACCTCTCACATCTGAACTTAATCTCTTTGTGCTTTTGAAAGCTGGCCCTGAGATCTGTGAATTCTGCTCAGTCAGCATATGCCTGCTTCCTCTTCTCGCCGCTGTTCTTCCATCATTACCGCCTTGAATCAGAGTCAGAAGTGGTCCGCGAAACGATCAGATGCAAACTGCTTATGAAGGTGCATCAGACAGTGAATAAAGCTTTGTACCTGCATGAGTCTGAGAGCCAAACCATACATTATTATGGCACACACATTGCATCATGGGTAACTTCAAAATTCCTATGTTTTTAAGTCCATCCTCCCACTTTTCCGGGGTCTGACTTCCATTGAACGCAATGTGGAACGCTGCGAGATATCAGTCAGCACTCCCTGTGACAGAGTCATTTTCCAGTTTTACTGCAGACATGGTAGGAAAAACACTTTTCACAATCTGAGCCAATTTGTTAATACAAGTTAAATATGGGTATTTTTTGCTTGTTGGTATAATTCTTTCCACTTAAAAACCCAAACTATGACATATTGTGAACACTAGGTGGCAGTGTGCTCCAAATACCCTGTCTTTACATTTGTGTTAGGCATAACCAAGACCCACAACATACGTTTCCAGGAGAGTGAGGCTCTGCAGGCCGTGTTTGCCTCACACCTCTGTCCTAATGTGTTAAAAGCCCCTGCCAGGTTAGCACTTTATTTTGTCATCGGGTTAGAGTCACCTGCAAGTTGTGGAAGCCAAGCCCTTTGTCATTGACTTTTAATACATAAAAACTACCCCAAAAACACCCTTTAGAAAACCAGTATGGGTAAGTCTTTGTTTTTGGATGTGTCTTCAGGCTTCTTGGTGATATGGTGTTGCACTTCCCTGTGTTTCAAGAGGAAATCACTTTGTCCATGACTTCTCTGAGCGTCAGTTTGAGAAATTACTGTGAGGGCGGAAAGGGTGAGTTCATGTTCTAATGTGTCTATAAATGTCTTAAAGTGACAGCAGCAGCAGATTTAGCACATTTCAACCCCTCAAGCTTGTTAGGAGTTCCTAAAATGCTTGGATGTGCTCCTGCCACAGGACACATGAAGGTGATGCACACCGAGATGTCCTTACACCCAGAGGAGTTTGACTCCTTTCAAATTGGAATGGACTCAGACATAACCTTCTGCCTGAAGGAGTTGAGGGTAACATGGTTATTTTAGGAGAATTCTTTTCTCCTGACACATGAGTAAATTACTTGTGGGGTGGTCTGGCTCATAGGGAGCACTGGGTTGTCGTAAAGTCCGATTAGGGCTCTCTCTTTCACAAAAGCATTTCTGTGACCACCAAACACACATTGAAAGAAAAGGCTAAATATATGCCGATTTGTGCTTTTTCTATTAGAAAGTAGACAAAAGATCCTCTGTACTTCGACATGATGGCAGTTGCTGAGACGCTTCCAATTCAGATGAATTCTCACATTTTTAGCTTCAATTTGAGACCAAAACATTTCATACAAAGTTTTAAAGGACTTCTCCTCAGTTTATTTAAGAGAAATACTCAGCTCACTTTGGGTAGAAACTCTGAGGCTTCAGAGGCCAGATGTTTGACTGTTATTACCCTGAAATGCATCCTCACAGTGTTTTTTCTCATAATTTCAGGGTCTGTTAGCCTTTGCAGAGTCGCATTGCCTTCCAGTGTCAGTTCACTTTGGTGCAGCAGGACAGTAAGTTTCCTCTTTTTTATGATTAGCCTGACTCACTTCATATTACCGCACTTGATCATTTTATTAGAAAAACAATTTTATCAGCAAAAAAAGGAAAACATTTCAAAATGCTGTTTAAAGGTTTAACATTTGAAGTAATTTATTTGTTACATAACAAAGTGGAGCAGCTAAATCTTCCTTTTTTTCCTCATAATAACCCTTAAACGTCATATTGTGGTCTTCCTTCTTTCGCTGCTCCTTCAGATCTTGAGGTCTATGCCAGAGACTGTCCAGCATCACAAAGAGCTTTAGTTCACACTCTGACATCTCAGATCAGCTGATTTTCACCATTTTTCAGTTAGAATTAATCATCCTGATCAGAATTAATGATGCTCTCTACTATTATTTATGTTTTAGTTAAACTGAATATCATTAAGAATTCGACTTTAGTGCTAAAAGCGTAATTTGGGCTGCATTTATTCTGAGAACTACCGGTGCTGCTCATTTAGGGCACAGACCTCTCACTCATACGTTTGTTCCACACTGCATCTCCACCTGTGCAGCTCTCTGGTCTCTGGCCTGTAAACGATCTTTAGATCTTCCCCACGGTCAGTGTTCTGTGTTCTGCAGGCCGGTGTGCTTCTCCGTGGAGGACATGCTCCTGGAGGCCTCTGTGGTGCTGGCCACCCTGACCGACTGTGAAAGCCGGGCTCCCTCACAGCCAGCGGAGCCCCCGGCCCCCTCCTCACCCAGGTAACTAACACAGTTTGCACCATCAGAGGTTGTCCCCACATCTGCTACCCTCCAGGCTTTGAAGGGATCAGCTTTTCTTGATCTGCAACCGAGTGAGGAAGGGGAGAGTAGGACCGGTGATAAAGCCATTTGCCCTCGTTTGGTGTTTTTAGCCTTTTAAGAGGCGCAGTGTCCCGCAGCCTGCCTGGTGTCTGCAGCAGGAATCAGCAGGGTGAGCTAAAAGCCAGCCAGCCAGACGTCTGTAATCCCCTCATCTCTGCTGTTAGAGCCTGCTCGGCGTCAGCAGGACTCTCACTGCCGTGGGGATCCAGGTGGATCCCTCTGGCTTACATCCCCCCCGGCTGTGAGCTGAGGTGCTAGCTAAGAGGCGTTTGGGAACATTAGCACCACTCATGCTGCCTTTCTGCTGTCTCAGAGCAGCAGAGGAGCCCCAAGAAGCGTCGTTTACACCATAGTTGTAAATTGTTCTCACTGTCTGCTGGGTGCTTCTTGGAGGCTGATGACGGGCAGATTGCTTCCAGACTAAAGCGGTTTTCTTGTTGGTTTTTATTGTGTTTAAGGCCACTTCCTTTATGGAAAACCAAGGATGTTTTCTGTAAAGATTAACAATCATATTGTTTATATTTGTATCTATCACTCATTTAGCCATTTAGTTTTAGAATTTTAGGTTTTTCCATGGGTTCATTTTATTGAAAAGTAAGACTTGAAGCCTTTTGGATGAGATTTTAAATGTCTTTTAATATCCAAGAATAAGTTTAGGAGAAGAAAACCAACAAACAAAGCCTCTTTTAACGATTAATTCTCTCTACTTTTGTTGTGGCACTTTCTCCATTCATTTACGTACTATTGATATTTATTCATTCATGTAGCACCTTTTATGACAAAAATAACAGACTGCCTCTCAGTGAAATACAAAAGTGAGAGTTTGTGTGGGATGAAAGCTCAGCCAAGCCAAAAAGTATAGTTTTATTCATTTGTACCATAAAGTTACAGCACATTTAAACCTGGAGGCAACGGCAGCCTCAAACCCGCCCGACAAATCCATAAAACTATGGATTTTACCATAAGGGCCCTCATTCTGGTATCTAATCCAAGTCAAACATTCATAATTAAGGTCTAAGAACAGAAATGTTCAACAAATAGGATGAGTTTCCGTTATTTTTAGTAAAAATCTCCCAAGGACAAAAAACAAGGGGTTCAGTTTCCATCATTTAGTTTGAAGAAAATTGTCCTCCGTCCAACGTTTGACAGAATCTAAGCACCTGAGAAGGATCTGTACCTTCAAAACAATGTTGGGTTTAGAGGAAATAAAAAGCTGACAGTCATCTGCTTAGCAGTGATACGAGATGCCCCTAAATGGGTTTAAGGCCAAAGAGGGAGCAGATGTAAAGGGAAGAAAAAAGGCTATAAACAAACACATTTCTGCACAGAGGCATGTCTTATGTGCTGTGTGGGTCTGTTTTGTGTTCCCAGGTGTGCGGATGAAGCTTCTGTGCATGTAGGTGTGTGTGAGGGACGCAGCGGCCTGCCTGGGGCATGTCCAGATGTGACCGAGGTGGTCATGTCCAGCCAGGGCAGCCCCATGGCGTCCCCGGCTGATCTGAGGCATCTGCTGGAGCACAACAGTCCCTACAGGCTGCCTCAGGAGGAACCAGCCGACGCCAGCGGGACCCCGGCCTCCTCTACGGTAAAGCTGGCTTTTAAACTTCATTGGTTTCCGTTCACTCTGAGGTTTCGATTCAGATCAGAGAGGAATGAGCGGAGAAAACTAACACATTGACTCCTTTAGTTGGATTTATGTCCAAACTCATTTTCTTTTTAGTCTGGCTGTATTCCTTTGCATCAAGTATTTTGCAACATTTATGAGTTTTTTAGTAATTTGAAAGCTGGTTTAGTTTGATTCTCTACATATAAAAGCCACCAAACTATCTCAAGTCATTTACAACCTAAAGGAAATCACTGTTTTGTTTACAGCCTGAGGGACTCTTTTAAAAAAGACAGCTAAATGGTTTGGATTTCTTTCACTTGTGTTTCTTCATTTATCTCATCTATGAGGGACACCGGACATAAAACTAATAAACAGCCGATCAGATAAACACCATCAAAAGTTGCTAATGCTCCAGTGATTTTAAAAGCTTTTAAAAATTGCAGTTATGAATTATAAATTAATATTTTCCCACTTTAAACACCTGACTAAAAATGCATTTAAAATATTCATTATTATACCAACTTTTGAAATCCAGTGTTTACATAGCTCATAACTATTTTATTATTTTCTATAACAGTTCCTACAAAAAAAAGTACATTTTAATTTCTTTTCATAAATTACTCTGTCGATTAAAATAAAAATATTATTTTGTGGGGACATTTTTATTTAAATGCATCTTGTTAAATATTTAAGTAAAAATCTTAGAATTTTTAATAAGAATTGTCTTCAGAAAATTTCTAAAGAACACCTTGTTTTGTAAAATGATCTTCTTAAATCAGAATATTCTATGTAATAGTTTCTTGCCTAGATTAAATATCTGGATTAAAAATCCACCTATAAACTTGGGCACACTCATTATGACCTCCAACTGAACCTGGAGAAGGTTCTGTCGCCTCTGTCTGGTTCCTGATTGGTCAGAGCAAATATTCTGACCCTCACTGATGGTCCAAACCTTTTGCTAATATCGACGGTTCTAAATATCCCTGTGAAAGGTAACTCACTTATTGCCCTTTTACCCCCACAGGTCTGCTCCCTTCTGTTCAAGGCTTTGTCCTCAGAGCCTGAAGATGATGACGATGATGATGTCCGGGCAGTTCTGGCCTGTTACAGCGACGATGAGGCCCCAGACCGACCCATGAGCCCCTCACTGTAGAGGCAGAGCTGCCATTTCTGTCAGAAGGGGGCGACAGAGTGCAGTAGGGTTGTTTTGACGTTATTAATGCGTTTTCACGCTCATCGTTTGAAGAGCAGAGGATGTACAAACTTGTTTAAACTGTTTTGTAGGTGTGTGTCCTCACAAGTGTTTAACTCTATCATTTCTTCTTTGTAATGCTAACTTAAGAACATGTTTGGATCAAACACATCATCAGTGTCTTTCTGTCAGAGCGTCGCCGAAGCGTGGAGCCGCCACGCCCGTTTATTGATGGGAACATGTGCCGCTCCTGATTGTCTGAGGAATGCGCGAGTACACTCTGATGAGAGGTACAACGTGTTCCTCTGCATTATCTTCATCTGGCCCGTGTTCAGCGAGCCAGGCGCTCCGCCTGCAGACCTGAACCTGATAAAGCCTCAACAGGGAAAATACAGACCTGGAGGCTTCCTGTCAGCTGGGCGTGTGGCAGAAAATTGCCTCACAAAGATCTGGATACAAAAGCAAACAAACAACAGGGTAATAAATACTATAGTCTTTATTAAATATAGTACAGATTTGACACCCCCCTAAAGAGCTGAAATCTGCTTTGAACTGTCCACCATCTGAACCTGCTCTGGCTGGAAGAAAACGGGCACGCAGGAGTCGTCTCAGGGCAGATGTGAGTCAGGAAGCAGGGAAACAGCTCTGTGTTCCCATTAAGGCTGCTTGCTCTCACATTTCTGGACTCACATTTCTGCACTGAGGCCCGGTGCCGCGGCCGGCCGTGTGGACGCAGATAAAACAGGAAAACAGTCCCATGGCAGATTGTAAACAAAGATCCACAGGAAGGATTTTATAAGCGTGGGATGGCTTTAATGCGACTCCTAAGCTCCTTAGGCAGCTCCTGTGACACGCACAGCGTGGCCTGACCGAGACGCGGTTTTGACTCATATGGCTACTTTACAATTTCAGGCTCTGTGCTCTGATTGGTGGAAAAGGAACTGTGGACGTCGGCCAGTATCAACCCCACCTGATACAAGGCACATCACAATGTGGACACGCGGGTTAAGACTCCACTGAAAAGTAACTGCAGTCTGACCCGAAACATGAAGGGAATTGTTGATTTCTTCTTGAACGGAAAGCCAAACTTTGATTGTAACAAACACACTGAAAAAAAAAAAATACAAAAATACATTTGGTCACATGACCAACTTCCACTGCTTTGAGCTTTTTCCACCTATGCTTCTTTAGCTTTGTGCGTTCAAGTCGTGTAAAGTCCAGTGGTTATGGGATGACCCACATTGCATTCAACACGCACGCACGCACACACACACACAGGTCACATTCAACAATTCACCAGCAGCAGGAGGATTAAAGAGGGGCACGACATTTTAAAACACAGAGTAACAAAATATGTGCAGTGCTTTGCAGCGGTAGGAAAAGGCAGCTGCCGCCCTTCAAAAAACATCACACACACCTTTCTTTTTTTTTGCTAACATTTACCAAAATCCACCCAAACAGCTCATGGGTCACACCATCCTCTGAACATGGGGGGGGGGGGGTTACAGGCCATCTGATGGCTCACGTCCACCATTATTGCTGCCATTTCCCTTCTTAGCAGCAGCGGTGGACCAGCGTTCCCTTCTGGCAGCCCTCTCATCTCTTCCCACACCTCCATCTCCGAGTCTCCTCTTCGTCTCAGCCCACATCCGACCGGTCAGAAAAAGGCTACTTATCCTCATCTCCAAGAAGCCCAGTGACCGCTCTCCGTTAGACGGGATTATCTGGTGAGCCGTGCAAAGATGGCAACGGTGCAATCTGGGATGTATTGGACCACTCTCTGACGCTGGTAATCACAGAGAGCGGTTGTTTCGGGGAGGAGAGAGAGGGTGAGGTGAGACAGGATGATCCGAAGTGTCAGACATCGGTCCGTCATCCTGGCCAGCAGGAATTAGAGCGGTTCATCCCTTCCCATCAGAGCCGCAGAGTCTAGTCTGTGTATTCCGCCACTATGGAGAGCAGAACTGTGATGTCATCCGGCTTTCCTCCTGGACAGACAGAAAACTGACCATCAGCCCTCAATCACCAAACAGCTTAAAAAATAAAACGGTGAAAACACAGGAAATTTCTCCTTTATTCAAATTTTATCTCACTAAACCACTGTGAATGCTTTATTTTAAAAAAATCACACTTTAATATAACCGCACTACTAATACATCTATAAATATGAGCACATTCAGCTGTAAAAGGCCTATTTTTAACATTTGCTCGGGCATACAATTTGCAACGCTCAGGACATCATTACATAATCCCCCTGATGATATGACCCAGATGTCTCTAACACTTTACCTTAAGAAGGAGGACTGTAGTTTAAACAATTACAACAGGATTCTTTTTACAGTTAAACAGACAATACAGCTCACCATTCAGACCAACATGCAGTTCACAGTTTCTCAGAAAAAATCAAACCAGTAAGGATGAGGGCCTGAGAAACTTCATTATGCACAGTTTTCCTTCCAGTGGGGGGCCAGAACACTCACCTCTTACATTCAGTCCATTGTCACAGGCAAACTGTGCGAAAGGTGACATGTATGTGGGGTCATAGGCGAGCACGTGGGCCTGCTCGGCAATGCTGCGGGCGGTCCGCTGAACGCTCTCATAGTTTGAGTTCTGACGAGCACAAACAAGGTTTTACTACAAAAATATTCTTTTTCTTCGACCTCGGAGGCGGCCAGTTGGTGACTTACCTTGAGTTTCTTGAGCTCCTGCAGGATCATGTAGTCAGGCATGTTGTCGAACAGCCCGTCGGTGGCGGTGAGGATGATGTCACCCAGCTGAACATCAAAGGAGGAGCTGTCTGCTGCGTCAGGGCTGCACACAGACACACAGCCAGGTCAGAAATGCCGGAATCCTCATCAGCAAGGTGTCAAATTACTGGAGCTACAAATCCAAAATGTGCAGCGCAAATTTCAAAAACCCTCTCCTATCTGAACGGATCGATCTAAACTTTTGGCCGTGCGTCTGATGGCGGGACAATACTCTACTGGCCGCAGATTCATTTTCCCCACGGGCAAAATCACATAGACCCGATAAGGATGAAATTCGGGGATTCATCACATGGGGGGCTGGAAAGAACAGTCAGGTCCAATAAAAGGTGCTGCAAATACACACACTGGTGGAAGGGAACGTCCACCAGTGTCATGTTTGCTTCTAGGAAGATGCCTGCTGTACCCACAGCCCCGCCAGGCCAGCCCTGAGTGTCATTCATAACTAAATACCTGCACTGCATAAGGGACACCCAGCTGACATTCCCGGGAACAACCTGTCCTATGCAGCCATTTTTACAGCATGTTTTACCGGCCAGGCAGCAGCTGAGCAGCCCAACGAGCAGTCAGCATAAAGACACGCGTGCACTGAGCACTCAGTCTTTTCTCCACAGCTTAAAAAGCTCAACTTTTCATTTCTTTAAATGTTTGAGCCTCTGATAAAAGCAACACTGTTGACCTCATTTGCATAATTTTCCACATGGAAGGATGAGAAATAAAATTAAATACAAACTAATTAAGCTTTCACATTTCCAGTGGCTCCAGTTCTTGTCATGAACAACAGGCAGGAATGTTGTTTATGTCTGATTTCACCCTTGCACTATTCTGAAAGCGTACTTAAGCGGACTTAATAACTGAAATTAAAAGGAAAATATAAGTAATAGCTCGGGACAGATTAGTGTGGGGGCCGTTGCCATTCCACCATCATCAATTTGTCAGTTTTCTAAAAACACTTAAAGCTTTAGAGTAATCTGGCAGATTAAAGATGAGAAAAGGTGGCTGAGTGAGCGGGTGCAGGATTGGCTGTGGACGCAGACTTTGACCTGGGTGATAGGAAATCTTGGCAAACATCCCGCGCTCCGCTGACGTCTGCTGAGCCGCCGCTTGGCACGCCACGGCAACGAGACACGGCCGCACGTGGCTCCCGAGCCACGCCGACGGAAACCAGCAGGAAAAAAAATGTCTCTTTGAGCACATAAGCTTCTTTGTTGTGTTTGCGTGCAGTCTGCATTGTTGGCAGGATGTGTGGCCCCTCATACCGGCTTAATCTTACAGCAAGAAACGTGGCGATGTTGGACATCTCAGTTCCAAATTACATTCGTTATAACGAAATATTAATTACTCAGCCAAGTGAACCTATTAAAAGAGCAATTTCTGCACAAATACCTGCACAGTAGCTGGAGTTACATTCAGAATAGGTCAAAAATATTTAATCTTTAGTGAGGACATCAGCCAACATTCAGCTGGCTAAACTGAGGATTTTATCATTATTAATAGTGATTATTTAAAGCATTTTATCCTTTAAATATTCATTTGTTTTAACCCATATATTTATATTTGCTATATTTCATTGTTTGCGTTTTTTTGGTATTTATTTGTATTCATATTTTATTCAATACCATTTTACTCTTTTTATTCAAAGTGTTCTAGCGTCTTAACCTAATTTAGGCTAAGACGCTTTTAGATAACGTCATGCTGTGTATTTGTGTGTTTATGTGCGACTTGTGGGCCTTTGGTTTGGGGAGTGGACAAGTGAGGGGGTGTTTCGTCTCTTTCCCTTTTTAAAAAAAAAAAGTATTCCTTCTTCTCTGTTTTTAATTATGTAAAGAACATTGTGTTGTAAATCTACTGCGCTCTACCTGTTGGGTGTCTCACCTGTCACTAAGAACCGCCCCCTCAGCACCTGGGGGAGCAATCGACAGCTGGAAGGGTGTGTTGAAGTAGTGCTGCTGCTCGTCTGAGCGGTGGACCACCTCCCCACCCCGGACCACCAGGAAACCCGAGTCTCCGAGGTTAGCCGTGTGTAGCCTGTGACTCTGCCGGTCCAAAATCACGATGCAGGCGGTGCTGCTACCTGCAGGCAGACGGACGGGGTTAGGACAGCAGGCGCTTTAGAGTACAGGGTGCATGATGTGTTCTTTTTGTGGTCTCTCCACCGTCTGTGCTGATGTGAAACACGAGCCGGTGGAGCACAAACGCCACACCCTGCTGGTGATTCACCCAGCACACCAAAACACGCTCTCTGGGATCCACCTTAAAACCTTGCACGCACTGTGACTCACTCCTCTGCAGCACAACAATCAAACCCCGCTGCCAGCCTCCAGAACGTCCCCTTTGCCCGGTAAAGAGCAGCACAATGTGGTGTTGTCTGGCCGGGGTGGAAAAGTACCAACACGATCCCAGACAGAGATCTGCTGGGAGGCAGCAGTCAGGAGCAGGAAAGGGATACTGGCTGGGACATTCCCTGGGTTTCTCTCTCTTTTTTTTTTTTCATTTGTTCGGGTTGTTCTGACTCATGCTGCAAAAATCTTTATCCAGCCACAGCTTACCCTGAACAGATGGAAACAGGCTCGACTCAAACCGTTCAATTAAAACCCCAAAGATATTTGCTGTTTACTGGCAGACATCTCCAAACAGTGATGGTTGGAATTGTGTGTCCTGCGGGATGCTTGGCATTAAGCTCCATGAGTGTGTCATATGCAAACGTATTTAAAATAGCCACAGAAAGACATCACCTTGCTGTGATCATTGAACTACATGCAAAGGAAGGAGGCAATAGTAGTGCTTTGGGATCCAGAGTTTAGGTACAATGACAAAGACTGAATGTTTGATTGAAATCAAGCAGAAAGGCCAGTCACTGCTAGTGCACCTTTAGTTAAATAGACAGACGTGTCCTAAAAAGTGGATTCACTCACCCAGCAGTGGAACTTTGTTCTGCAGCAGCTCATAGTAGCTGGTTGTAAGGACTCCCACTGGGTTGCTTGGGACAAAGCGCCCTTCCTTTACCAGCCTCTCGCACGTCTTCATCAACGTCCCGGAAAACTGCGACGGGTCCACGCCATAGTCCCTCCATCCACCTACTCCATCTGCAACCCCTTTTTAAAGAGCAATAAAGACATTGTTACAACAGTCCTCCTCAAACTACATTTAGTTGTTCAATAACAATAGCAAGTTTAAATATTTACTTTAAGGGATAACATCTCTGATAACTGATCCACTGCTGACTTTAAAAGGGTACTTTGATCAAGATGCAAAAAGAATGGCCAGTACAGTGGAGGACAGGCTTATAAGAGCCAGGGAGCTGTCAGAACTTGTGCAACAGCCCACAGTTGCTTTAAAGTACTCCTGATCAAGCTGTAAAGAATGAATGTGGCTACCTTAAAAGCCAACATAAACAAGAGCCGTGCTCCCAAACATGCTGCTGGTCGATGCATGATTTTCCCGAAAAGGAAATATCAGTCTTTAGCATCTGCTTTGCTGGCCATACAAGGAGAGCATCTCCTGACCCAGTCAAAGAAGAGGAAAGAGCCATAAACGTACTAAATGAACAAGTGTACCAAAGATAACAAGATTGGGGTGAAAAGATGCCCTGATTTTTGGTTCCCTGGGGCATCCTGATCAGCTTGATGTGCGTCAGCAGCAACCAGGCAATCTGCTTAGATGCTCAGATTCAGCCGAGGTCTGCAATACCAGCTCGCATAGGCAGAACCAAGGTTTCTCTGATTCAGTGTTTCATAAATCTCCACATCAGGGTAGACTTTAGAGGCTCATATTATGTAAATTCTTATGATAGCTGAAAAAGAGGAAAAAACTCTTCATGAAATACTGAAGTGACCAGTTTAAAATCCCCCCCAAAAATGCATTAACAAAGCAACAAACGTCTGAGAGGAAATCAATAACAATAGTGAAATTCAGTCTAAATGCATCATCAGCCTCATCACTTTTTTATAACTTGCATCAGCGGGCTGGACAAGGGGTCAGCAGTCATGGCAGCAGGGGTCAACGCTAAAGTTCCTGTTTGAACAGTAAAAAAAATAACAAACTCACCAAGGACATCAGCCGATCTGTGCCGGGCGATGAAGCACGCGTCGTCCCCATAACACATGCCCTTCTTCAGGATGCCTTTGCGGAAATCCTTCCCAAAGCCGCAGCTCGCCGTCACCAGGCTGTAGTCGCGGGTGTCCGTTTGAGAGAGCCCGCCGATGACAGCTCTGGCAACCAGTCGGCCGTACGACAGCACGGACAACATCACCCACACACCAGCTCCGTTCAAACGAGCCGGCCAAGCTAGCAGCGCCGCTAGCTTAGCGTCGGTCGCGAGCTCAGAATTTTGACTCGCTCACGAGCCCGGCCGTCCGACAACAGCCGACACGCGACCACAGACAATGCCTTCCGGTTATATTTCCAACCTCAGTGTCGCGACGTTTTCTGTCTTGAGAGAAGAAATTCAAAGGAAACGGACGCCTCTTACACCGACGACTCGCAAGTGCTGGCTCTCCGTGGCCATGGCTCCGCAGTTGAGACGCGACATTACACAAAGTGAGGAGCAACTGCCGTAGCCTCCGACCACACTCAGCTCAGCGCGCACGGTCTTGTGACTGCTCTGACGTCAGAGGTCATTACGCAATCGAGCCTTCCTTATATGGAAGTAAGACATTCTGTCCTCTTCTGTCAAATCTAATAGCGCTTATTAAAAGTGCTGCAGCCTTATTAAGGGAACAAATTACATTTTAGGGGCTATTCTAAGCGCAAGTAAATGATACATCACAAATTAATTCTGTTCTTTTTTATAAAGACGCAAGGGAAGATTTCCTGTTCATAAAGTGGTCTTAGATAAGATTATACAATTCCATTTACAACTTTTTAAGCTTTTATTTAAGTTTAACATTCTTAGGAGGCATAAAAGTTTTAGAAACAAATAACATTCACATACCAAATTCTCCCAATAATACACTCAAAGTTTATTAGAAAGATTTAGACGTAACAAGAGTGCATTTTTGTTTCTTTAATTTAGCGCAACTTGCTTAAAAATGTGATGCAGTGTCGTCAATTCACAATCAAATTGACATTGAATTAACTGTAAATAAAGTTTTCAGAGGTAAACAGGCATCTGTGACCTTCCCCATACTTTTTATAGCCATTAATAACAATTGCAGACAGTGAGAAAAAGATGACAAAAGAGAGACATGAAAAAACAGGAGAAAACAAAATTAAATAAAAAATTGTGCACAGCTTCAAACAAGGCATTCCTGTGCATTAAGTAGCTGTATTTTTACATTTTTCCTGATTGAACAGTCATATGTGGCAAAGACTAGCTGCAAAAATGGAGTGCAAAACACCTGAGGTTTTTCATGGTGACATATCAATTTACCCCCGTGGACAAAACAATAAAATATATAGCTTTCATCAAATAGGAGTGGGTATCTTGTAAGTATTGGCATCTTGAAGAAAAGACAATCCTTCAAATGCAGGTGACGAGAGTAGATCAGAGTGAGATTCTGGCCATCGGCCGCTCATTTCTTGGCTTGCTTGGTGACCATATTGCGAGGAGGAGTCACAGGACGGCTGCCGTTGGGCTTCTTCTTCTCAGCTGGCTTCAAAATCTGTAAGCAGTTTACACAGATTACAGACATCTGAGGAGGTTGTCTTGAACCATTTGGTGTAGATGCATGACTGAGAATCTTTTTCGAAAGAAAACACTCCTTAAACACCAGAATACTTCTAAATGATTATGTCAGAGTCATTTGAGCTATTTTGATATGTCTTTTGCCACCAGACACTTCAAATTTGACTGGAATGGACCCAAAATGGCTGTTTTCTGCAGCCTCAGCATGGACTTTGTTTTTTTCTGGATGTCAGACTTGTTGTGGACTTTTCTCTTGGAGGACTTTAACTGGACTTTCTGTTTGTGGAATACTGTGCGGCTTCATAGCAGGGCTCTGTCGGTTTGGGACTGGTTTGACGTTAGTGTGCATTGAGTGTACAGATACTGTTGCGTGAAGAGATACGATCAAAGATAAGCTCCTTTGTTTTGTCTGTGCGCAGTCTGCAGTGTCGGTGGCTGTTTAAACCTCAGTATGAGGAGCATTCATGTTAGTTAGTTGCTTCCTTCTTTAACACTATCTGCTGACACAATCTCACTCATGTTTGTTCATTTAGTTTATTTAAATTTCATCTTAGTCATTGTTTGAGACTAAGTGTTTTGTTCTATTTAAAATTCGGTTTAGATTATTTCTGGCATCAGGCATAACAGCGACAATAGCAAGTATCTTCTGCTCCATTTAAAATTGTAATTTCTATTTTCTGCCAAGACGACGGCTGGTGCCTCCCACATCGTTTCCCTCCTACTGTTCCTCTACAAGCTCTCACACTATCACAGGGGACATAGATAATACGGTCAATTATTAACAGTAGTGTGTCTGCAAAGAAAACACAACCAGACAGGATCAATGTGGAGATAAAGGTGAAAACGAACGCGAGGCGAGTTTGGCTGCTGTCTCTATGGCAAAATAAACCCGACTAGAGTGGGAAGGTGGCATTTTTGGTGGCAGCAACAGAGTCCAGTCAAACCACTTTTGAAACCCACACCGAGTTTTTCCTCTGAGGCTAATAAAAGCCCCCTGACTGCAGAGCACATCACCTGAAAGGAGCACATGAGCGTCTCATCCACGCTCATCATGGCACCAGCGTTGTCGAACTCCCCGCAGTAGTTCGGCGCCGAGAACAAAGTGACCAGCTGCCTCTTCGCGAAGAACTCGTAGCCGTCCTCGACGACCTGCAACGACAGTCGATGAAGAGGAGAAGGGAATGAGCCCCCTGCAGACTGAGCTGCTCTTAGAGCCCACAGCCACCAGCACAGTCCGCTCCCTCTGAGGTTTTAGTCTCCTACCAAGTATTTGGAGGGAAAATAGACCTTTCATAGTTTCAGTGAAAAACTTAATTAGAGAAAATCGGTTTCAATCTGTATCGGGATAATCCCGGTAGCCTGAGATGCGTCTGTTAGGCAACGATTCAGAGGAATTTAGGGCAAAACAAAAGGAAAACACCTTAAAGAAACATAAGCCGATATACGAGATAGTGGATGTTATTCAAATTCGAGGACATTTGGACGCCTTTGGTAAACTTTTCTGGGAGTCACGTAGCACAAACAATGTCCATTTTTCATTATCTTAATTCGTATTTTCTCATTTCTAATGTTTGCTGTAATTTTCAAATAAACCTTTAGAAAGATATAGTAACAAAATGATCAAATCTAATGTTAAAAAACAAAAATCCCCTCCTCTGTGGAAGGAGAAAGGTTTGTCGTTTCGTTGCAATAAACATCTCGTTCCGACTTTGTTCAGAGAAGTCGGGGGGGGTCAGAGGTCAGAACCCAGCTGAGTCTGTTTGTGGTCAAATTAGAGGAATTTATGGGAGTTGTGGGAGTCGTTTCTAGTTTCTGACCAAAATATCGACCACAAACGCTGGTTTGGAGCATTATGCTCGACATGCTTTGGACTAGTTAACTACAAGTTCTTCGAATTTATTAAAAAAAATTAATTTACCGATTTCAATTACACACTGAGTTTAAATACAAATTTCCAATTTTGCAGCTTTTTTGATTTTTGGCCCATAAAGTTGGAGGCTGCTGATGAGCTACTTGGACACCCAGAGAAACATTCAAGCTCCAGTGAGTTTTTCAGGAAACGTTCAAGTCTTGAAAAAGTTTTGGCCAAACTTAAGGACAGATGTTAGAAAATATCCCTGCATGTTTGGTTGAGTTCTTATTAAGAAACAGGGGTCAGGGGTCAAAGCTCAGATGGAGGCCGGGGCGGCTCAGGTACCTGGTGAGCGCGACAGATCAGATCCAGGTCGTGCTTATGCAGGAACTTGGCGACCACCTCCGAGCCAAACGTGAACGACACCCCCCGGTCGTTCTCCCCCCAGCCCAGGACGTCCTTGTCTGGATCGGACCAGAGCAGGTCGCACAGCAGGCCCTGGTCGGGAACGTCGGTGGGGCGCATGATGCGTCTGATCTGCTCCATGGACTGCAGGTCAGGTGACAGTCCTGAGCAGCAGCACACACACACACACACACACACACACACACACACAAAAACAAACAAACAAACAGGGTCAGATGGCGGCAAACTGCACAGGCAGCGTTTTGCAAAGACAAACAAGACCGGTTGACGTCAAAACTGTGCTTCTTTTGACCAGCAGCGCCTGAAAACAACACTTTTGGGGAACAGAAGATATATATATATATATATATATATATATATACATACTTTTTCTTTTTTATAAAAACCTCACCTCCATGGCAACAAAAGATCTTCTCATCGACGATCGCCGCAATTGGAAGGCAGTTAAAGCAATCGGTGAAGGTCTTCCAGAGTTTGATGTTGTACCTTCTTTTGCCTAACACACCAAGGAAAAGGAAAGTTTGCCACAGAGGACAGAGCAACAGGAAAAGGCACCACTGAATTCATGCCCCCATTACTCACACTCATCATAGAAACCATATATTCTGTTGATTGAAGCACACTCGTGGTTTCCCCTCAGCAGAAAGAAGTTCTCTGGGTATTTGATTTTGTAGGCCAGCAGGAGGCAGATGGTCTCCAAGGACTGCTTCCCCCTGTCCACATAGTCCCCAAGAAACAGGTAGTTGCTCTCCGGAGGGAAGCCCCCATACTCAAAAAGCCTCAACAGATCATAGTATTGGCCATGGATGTCACCTGCAGGACAGGGATTTACACTTTTACACCCAAAAGTGACACTATTATGTTCATATTCGATATAAAAAAAAACACAAGTCACTGACCACAGATCTTAAGGGGGGCCTCCAGCTCCAGAAGAATGGGCTGACTGAGAAATATCTCCCTGGACTTGAGGCATAATCCTCGGATCTCGTTCTCCTGCAGCTGCACATTCTTGCCCGGCTTTGCTCCTCTGACTGAAACAAACAAGAAACACAAACAACCGTCAGCAAAAACAGGACATTGTGATGCTAAAAGACATTGTGTGAAAAATATCAACCAAAGGCCAGTCACGGATAGTTTATCTGTATTTACAAATATATCTTTATCATTAGTCAAAAAGAAAAAAAAAACATAAAAATGCAAGTGGGCATGTTTTCTAGTTTAAAAATTAAAATAGAACATCAATTCAATCAATGATGAGAGGATCCCTTATGTAATCATACTGATATCTGTAAATGTATATTACCATAATTGAAAATATAAATACTGGATTTTTCTGTATTTAGGAAAAAAACCTATATATATATATTTTTTTGTCTTTATTTAAACATACACATTTATATCAAATAAGTAATTGAGTAACCCTAACCCAGTATAATCCTAAATATATTTTAAAATATACCTTTAAAAAATCTACCAATAACTGGGCATTTGTCTAGATTTAAAACTGGAATTACAGTATTAATATTTTTTAATAAATACAATTCATATTAATAAATATATCCTCTAATGTATTACTTCAAATACAAAAATAATTGGATTTCTTTTTTATATTTTTAAAAATGTCATATTTGTAAAGGAAAATATGACATTTAAAATTAAATTCAATAACAGAGGAAACCTCGAGTACAAACAAAAATAAATTCTAAATGTAAAATTATCCTGATTATGCAAGATATCCTGATTTTTAACTCTGCTGTGCGTTTGAAACCCTTTAAAAAGACTCTAAAACCTTAATCAGGTCACAGAATCTGACGTTACACCGGTATGATGGTGTGCTTCTGGCCAAATTACTTAATGTCCTTCAAGTCTCCCTGATACTCCTTTCAGAAATACTCCAGAAGACGAACGCAAATAAACGCTGAACGTCTAAAAAAAAAAAAAAACCCTTTGAAATCGTTACACAATGCTCGGAAGGTGTGAACAAACAGTTAGGTGAGCTTTGTGTGACAGCTCGTCACAAAAGCATGCCCACAACAAAAACACGGGAATTCAAATGTGGTTTTAATCGATTTTGTATATTTACTCACCCTCTAAAAGACGTTGGATGATACTGTCTATGTTGAGCTTGTCAACATCAGCCATTTCGATTGGTCGCGGTTCGAAAGGAGACTCAGTCAAATCGAGGTTCTGGCTTTAGCCCGTTAGCTAGCCTAGCATTAGCTGCTGCGTTAGCTTAGCTTTAGTTTTCCGGCTGAGCGAGAGCGATGTCGGTATGACCCAGCTGCTGTTTAGCCGCTCGTTTTTACAATTTTTACAGTTTAACAAACTACTTTTCCATGTCTCGGTTTTTTGTTTTCAGAACTAAGAGGGAGGCCGGACCAAAAAGCTGTCATTTGTTAAAAAACATTGACTTCTCTCTCTCTCTCGGCATATATATAAATATATATATAAAGCTGCTGTTGGCTAGCTGCGGTGTCTCGTTTCTTGTTTTTCCCTCTGCCGCACCTTCAACAGCGAGCCAGCAGCTGCCTGTGCCAGCCGCCCGCTACCGCCCCCTACCGGACTGGCTGGGGGAGAAAGGCCCATCAACATCCATAATGCCAGAGCACCGCTTAAATAAAGGATGTATTCATTCAAATCCACGCAGTCAGAGATGGATTTAATCGATTTTGAAAGAACTTGATTAAATAAACAACTCTGAATATTAGAAATAGCATTTTTATGGAAAGAGTCGCTCTGGTACCTTTTAAAAGTACTAATATAATGCATTTACCTTCAATTATATTTTTTCTACTATGTAAATGCTATATGGAAACAGGAATCATAAATAGAGTCTTAGGTAATTCATATTCTTTAATGGCCTGTACACAAATCAGCCCTCCATCAGACATAAAGACCTCGAACAAAGGAATGGGGACACATTTATACCCTATATTAACCAGATTTTTGTTTTCTGTGAGGCATCTCCCACAAAATATTTATTTTTCGAGTTGAACTGATAATCTGTAGTTTTATTTTTCTGCTTTGAAGCTTATTAGTAGCATCCAAAGAGCTCACGTAAAGGCAGTTGGACTTCTTCTTTTTGTTTTTCTTGGATCTTGAAGATATTTCTCCTCTCATTGTAAAGACTTCTTCAGCTCTAAACTACACGATGGGCAGGAACTCCTTATGAACAGCCCCTTGTTTGGTTGCGCCTATATATTACTACAGTTTCTGTTTCATTTAGGTAAATCTGTTTCATTTTTAATTTCTCGTTGGTTTATCTTCTTATAATAATAACGACCCCATCAGTCTGTATTTACATGGGTTCCCACTCAGTCAGATGATTGTATACATTGCGCACTCCTCTGTGTCTTCCCATCTGTTTCTTTTTAAACTTATTTTTCATGTATTCTTTGTTCATTTATCTATTTATGTCTTTCCTCTGTGGCATTGTGGTAAAACACAGCTGGATCTTGCAGAGCAGCAACCCCTGCTTTTATGGAGCTGCTGATAAATAAAAAACTGCCAGTCACTCCTAATTCGCATCGATACAATGAGGATGGACTGCTTTCGACTCATTTGTGACATTCAGCCACATATCGGCCTCAGTGGATCTATATAAAAGTTTAATTCAGGGTTGCTATGCATTCACCAACATCTGTGTGCATGTAATGCTCTAAAGACTACGGCTCCATCTCTGTGACTCAATCAAGTTTTATGCGAAGATACAAACGTGTATTCTTAATAATGATTAATACAAAAACTGAAGCTGAGAGGGGTTTTTTTTTGGCCCAAGCCTTTTATTTTTGCAGTAGTTTGGCCGAAGCATCTGGACACAAACATGATCCACAAGTTATCCAGACACCATCCCACCATGAAGGCCCCTACTCCTGGTCCTTCTCTTCACCGTGTGTGATGATGTGGACCAGGTTCTTGTAGTCGAGGTTTCCTGCTACATCTGGAGGGAACGCAACAAACATCTGTTCCATCTGTAGATGTGAAGCGAAAGCGAACAGTCAGAACTTAGTCTATGTTTCAGAACTCCTGGAAACTGCTGGAAACAAAGACTAAAAATGGCTGCTTAAGGCCCCACACCCACATGAAGGCCCCCGTGAGCATCAAAATGCATTATTCTGTCATTTTCATTTTTTGCACATATGTGTGAGGATGTCTGCTTTATGAAAGGTGTATTATCATACAAAAACACAGTTTCATGCTAACAGAGCTGCTTCCCTCTTGTAATTCTTGCAATACCATTGTGTTTTTGCACATTGGGCGTCTGTGGCTCAGGAGGAAAGAGTTGACAACTGATGGGAGGGTCAGTGGTCCAACTCCATGTTCCTCCAGACCACATATCGAACACTCCTTGGGCAAGGCTGTGAACCTCAAATTGCCCACTGGTTGCATCTGGTGTACTCACTTTGAGTAGTCAGCTTGACTAGAAAAGTGCTAATATAAGTGCATTTACATTGTTGCATTCATTTAAAGCAAGAATAATGAACCAGTTTACAGTTTTAGCGTAAATTCTTTTTGTACCGGTTACTCTGAGCAGACCTGGATGATATAAAGCATCCTTCTAATCGTTTGATGATCGAAACAACACTTTCTGTGGTCTTTAAGGGAGTTTTTATATGTGACAAATACTGATGAATTCAAATAAATTAGCATTAACCTTTTTTTGTAAGTTTGAAAATATTTTTTCTGCTTCCAGTGTTTTCCATGATCTAACTCCAACAAAAGGTTCTCACATCCAGTGCTGCCAATCACTCCCGACATTTACTGCAGGTCCGCGAGTTACGAGTTCTCAGGCTTATCGGCGCAAATAAGAGGGCCTGAAATCTCCTTTTGCCTGGGGCCCCATTGGGGCTCCGAGCTAACTTTCAGAGTCGGTGCACAAACCTCTTCGGCTGAGAATCTGTCGGCCTGAGTGGTCAGCATCTCCGTCATGCTGCAAGAACAAGCAGAGAGGGTGAATGGGCAGGCAGCCGGGCGGGCAGCCGAGTGGGCAGCCTTAGAGTCCACGTGAATGCCACGCTGGTACTCACAAGTCTTTCTTTAGTGTCCCCGTCCCCTCGGGGTCGAAGACTTTGAAAGCATTGAGAATGGTCTCCTCGGGGTCGGCACCTGAAAGTCAAAGGTTCTCACCCAAGTCAAGTTTCCTCTGAGAGTCGCTTTGCAGTTTTGACACGTGACACTGTTTACCTTTTAGCTTCTCCCCAAACATGGTGAGGAAGACTGTGAAATTGATCGGTCCCGATGCCTCCTTCAGCATTTCGTCGATTTCCTCCTGTTTGACATTCAAACGGCCTGCAGAGAGATGGGACAACCAGGCAGGTTTCAGGACCTTCTCAATCTGGTTTCGATGTTTCAAACCGCATTATGAAACCCACCATATAAAACATTCATGTAACTGGGAAACAAGCAGGCTTGAACAATGTATGGATGGTTTGTCTTAATTCAGATTTTTTCTGGGTGGGCGTTGACATGATAAATTAGATGAAAAACATCAGGGATGTACCTGATTTAGGACCACAAAAGCAAGTGGTCTGGGTCTAATTTCAGAATTATTAGCAAAAAATGTTTTATTTATGCCACTTTGGCCTTCATTGTGAACGAATCCTGAAGGGATGTCTGCTTCTTCGGACGATAGACAGTTCATAGTTCCCACCACAGGCCCAAATTGGACTCTTTTCCTCATTTCTGAGTAATATAAGAACTTTTGTGACAGTCTGAATCCAAGTTTTAATTTTTCTCTTTTATATCTGGTTCTAAATGAAACAAATACAAGATGTTTGATATGATTGCTCAGAATGAGGCTAAAATTGAAGGATTTCAGCCACTTTTTCCCCCCATTTGTGACCCATGTCTTATCATTTAGGATGGTCTTTTTTTTTGGATTCACCTATATATCTGGTTTTAATTCTGGTGCAGAAAAGTGACATCAGTCTCACTTCAAGAATGTAAAAGTCAGATAAAATGAGACATGAGTGTCCAGATAGAGGTTGCTATTGAGAGCATCTGCTCTCTATGTGACATATGGAGAGACCTGGATCTGATTTGTGCTGTTCAGACTGTCCTAAAAAACAGATACAAGCAAAAAAAAGCAGGATTTGAGCCACTTTTATCTGCCGTGTGAACATTCAACATTCATTATTCAAGGCCACACCAGTCTCCTCACTTGTCATCCAAATCTTACAAAAAATGTGCATCTCTGTAAAAAATGTGATCGAGATGGAAGACCGGCAATGTGAGCAAAGCTTCATGTTTGCTTTACACCAATCAGATGCTTTGTTTCTGTAAAATGGGACCAAGTGGAGCCTTCCTTAGATCTATAAACAACCAAACACAAAGGCGACTCACCCAGAGCTGCAAAAGTGTCTCTGAGGTCGTTCTTGTCGATGAAGCCGTCTCTGTTTTGATCCATGATGGTGAACGCCTGCGGAAGGTCAGCACAGTTGACCACAGTTACATGTGGCGTCTGCGGTGGGAGACAGCATCTGGCCGGGCTCTCACCTCTTTGAACTCCTGGATCTGGGCCTGCTCAAAGATGGTGAACACATTGGAGCTGGCCCCCTCTGCCGCTTTCTTCTTTGCTTTCTTGGGCGACTGTAGGGTTTGGACCACAACAAAATGGTTAGATGCCTCTCAGACGACGCCATGGTCCGTCTGTCGGTCATGGGGAGTGAGTGCAGGGGGTGTGTGGGGTGGGGGGCAGACAGTGTTGTTTATGTGGCACCTGGGCACACGTCCAATTAAGAGGGGATTATAAACACAGTTGTAGAAGTATTCACTCGAGTTTCCCATTTGAGGAGGCAGCAGACAAGCCTGCGGTGGAGGGGGGGGGCGCTGAGGGGGGGCTGAGGGGGGTTCGGGGGGGTGGGGGGGGTGAGTCTGCTCTCTGAGCTGCAGTAGCTCCAGGATCACATGAGGGATTACGCAGCGCAACCTGGGCGATGACAGGACGCCACCACCAGCCCCGTTTGATCAGAAAACCCTCAGAGGGAAGGATTTGTTGGAGCTGTTTGCGCATCTGCCAGGAAAAGGGAAGAATCAGTGGGAGACCTCACATGGCTCGGGTTGGACAGCCGTCGTCTGAACCTTGTTGCGGATTAGCTCTGCTGCTGTGGGAAATCCGCCGGTCGGGACTTCTGGGGCCGACTTTCATTTAATACTTTTTGGAAATAAGCCAACATTTCACCGGTTGGGGCGGCAGAAATATTTACAGATTTAAAAAAAAGGGAGCTGACCTCTATCCAGCCGGCACCTGTTGCTCTGTCATCTCCTTTGTTTTACTAGATTCATCTCCGGTTATTTCCACTATTTCTTTACTTTTCATGCCGTCTTTCGGCTACTTTAATTCCCCTTTTCCATAATTTCCTTGTTTCCTCCTCATCATATTCTCATCTCTTCTCTAAGGTGTTTCTATTTACTCTGTTTTTCCCTTCTATACGTCTCCTCTTTTCTTAAATCTTCTAATATCCCTTCATCTTACTATTAATAAGTCATTTTGGAAAATAAATAGGACAGCTGCTGCACTTCTCTATTGATTATTCTCTAAAAATGATCAGCATTCGGCACATTGCCTCGGAATAACACTGATCTGAGCAGAGATGGATGTATAATTAATCAAATGAGACCAGAACAGTCTGCTATATAAAGGTTACAGACCTCATTCACCATGCAACAAAACCAGAATGGCTCCCCAGACTCACCATGCTTCAGTGGTAGCTGGATGAGGACCAGGCCGTGTCCTTGCTGCTTTATGATGGAGCAGTATGCAAAACAAGGGCTAGATATACTGACCCCTCTCTCCTCTACTGTATAATGGCGCATGCTGATGGACTATAAATACTCCATGCCTTCTTTAGGCAGAGACGCAGGTAAAGAGGCCTATTCTCTCACTACCACCGGCCTCCATTGTCTGAGTTCATGAGATTGAGGGATAAAAGCCAAACACACATACCCCATTACTGACGCCCAAGAATAACAACAGGACATATCTGTGGCACACAAAGGACAGGTGTGTTTGTGGCTGACAGTTGCACTTGATGGGCCGTGTCCTCCAGCTGTCCTGGCTGGGAGGCTGAACTCTGATGGGAGCTGCTCCCCGTTAGCTAAAGCTCTCTGAGCCCCCAGTAACTCCTGTTCATAAGAGGCATGCCACACTGTGGAAAACATTAGCAGGAAACGATGTCCTTATGCTCTTGGTACTCGCAGGAACACTAAATCTTCATCTCTTCACATCGAGAGGAACGCGTTTCCGATTCATTTGCATTATTTCTGCGTCACTGTGAAATGCAGATTACACACGCCATCAGAAACTGGACAGGATTGTAGCACATTTTGCATAAAACACAGTCTTCACACTTTAATTTTATTTTCTCCCTTTAAATAAAAAGCTAAAAACCTATTTCGAAAGCATTGTTGTATATTTTATGCATATCTTTTTAAGATATGGTTTAATCGAGCTCATATGCAGAAAATTAAATCTCAGGTTTGAGTGGAAAAAAAAAAAATTGTAATTATTTTCACTCTGGTTCAGGAAGAGGCTCACAGGAAGATGGAAACCTGCAACCGGAACATGTCAACGTTTACTGATTTGAAGCCTTTTCAGTATTTTTTTAATGGCAGCAAATACTCCCAGCTGTTGTCCTCTTGTGTCAAAATTACTTTTTTTCTAAAGCATAACACATGACATGATCACAGAATTCTGTATTCCCCCTTTAAGTCCACTGGTTTCCAACACATTAGCAAAGAGTTCACAATTGCTTTAAAACTGATTCTATAATAGGGCACATTTCCATGAAATAACGTCTCAGTTTGGAGTAAAAACATTAGGAATTTCTGAATTTTAGTTTTGATAGAGGCTCATATGTCGATGTATTATCAAAAGTAGAATTATGTCAAAGGTTTATACTCAAACAGGGCTTTATATGAAACCATATGTTGCTTTTTCAGGCAAAATATATGAAAGAAAACTACTGAAATGGGTCAAACTGACCAGAAGACAGCAGGGGGCGGGTGGGGCAGCACTGATATAGAAATAACTGATGTGATTTATTGCCCTTATTTAGAGGGATCAAGAGCAATTGCAGTGTTCACATTTATTGGCTGTGAGACGCTCGCAGCTCCATCGAAAAGTTCACACGTGGCTGATAAAGAGCAGAGAGACATTTAGAGTAAATGGGGCGCTCTGTCGAAATGAGGAGCTCAGATGTGAGTAGGGAAGAAGAGAAGCAAAAGAGCATATAAATCTAGGCGGGAGGGACTGATTGGGTTTAAATTTATCTCAATGGCTGGAAAAGAGAATGTGTGTGTGGGTGGAGTTTGTCCAAGAGCCAAAGCTCCGCTTCATCTGTCAGACATGTCGGGCAAAGGGGGCGTTTCCTGCTGCCCACTGTGGAGCATCCAACCCACCGGACAGTTTCAAACCATCCTAACAAGAACTGAAACGGAATTTAAACTAATCAATGATGTTTGTGTTTTTTTTAACCAGGAAACTCTTAAGAAAGATTTCTTAGAGAAACAGAGAAAAGAACTTGAAAACCTAAACAAAAATTCTGAAACATAAAACGAAAACCTAAAGACCAATGGATAAACGTGTAAAAAAAGGAAAGTAAAACAGAAGGAAGGGAAAGAGGAGGAAAGGGAAGGGAAGGAAAGGGAATAGGAGAAAAGGGAAGGAGAAGAAGGGAAGGAAATAGAAAGGAGGAAAGGGAAGGAGAGGAAGGGAAGAAAAGAAAAGGAAAAGAAGTAAAGGAATGGAAAATGAGCAAGGAGAAGGGAAGGAAAAGGGGGAGGGAAAGGAAAGTGAAGGGAGGGAGGCAAAAGGAGGGGGAAGGGGAAGGAGAGACAGGACTGGAGCTGATGGACAGAAAAACACTTAGGAGAGTTTATGGGAAATTGTTGAGGAACAGGGACTGAAATCAGGCAGAAGAAAACAAACTAAGAACATGAAAAACACAACAATAATCAACTAAGAACAAAACAGCAGAAACTTAGGAGGCAAAGTCGCAAAACAAATCCCAATCTAATAATAAAAAAAATGACCAGAAGGGAAACTCAAGCTAAGAACAACAAAAGTCTACCAAACAAGAAACCCACAAACACCCAAAAATCTATACAAACCTCTGACAGAAATGTCTTCTTTTCTACCTTTATTCAGATTCAGAAGGCTGCTTGTCAAAAACCACAACAGCTCCATGCTGCTCCCACCAAAGCCCCCCCACCCTCGGAAAAATGGAGTTGGTGCGTTCCACATCCTGATTGCCAGGCGGACTTCTGGTCTCACACTATCAGGTAATTCATCTAAACAAACACATCTGACTGAATCTGGTGCCATTTGATGCTATTTCTTTAGGAGAGCAGACTAACCACACACACAATGACAAACCTTTTTCGAACCAACACAAATAGTGTAGTTTGTGTGTCAGGGAGGCTGTTCTTCGTCCATTTTGGCCAAAGTCCAGTTTGGTGCACACACAAAATCGGTACCTAATCAATGGACCCAACGCTCTATAAACCCACTTGATTGAATAATACAACAGAGTCCTCATATATTTAGACTGATGGGGGACTTTTAGGTGTATTTGTTTGTTTTCTTTGGGGCTTCTGGTCTTTTTATGGTTGCATTATGTCACCAGTTCCCACCCCTCAGTTCAACTCTGGTCTTTTTTGGGCCACTGTGCAGGTTTTAGATGTTTCCCTGCTTCCACAACCCGATTACCATTGAACGGATCTCTTCAGCAGAATAAGTTCTTCACACTCAGCCGATGGAGAATTGATTTGAATCAGGTGTGTTAGAGCATGGAAATATCTAAAACCTGGAGGGCAGCGGCCCAATGGGGATCGGAGTTTGAGCCCTCTGCTCCACAGCCACTTGGTTCCAGTTCAAGCTTCCTTTGTTTTCTGATGCTTTTTTTTCGATCTTTTGATTTTAGTTCCATCATGACTTTTGATGCTTATGTGTCTCCAGTTTGTCTGCACCTTTTGTTTGGCAAAAAAAAGACAAGAAGGGAGAATCTGCTGTGTCTGCATTTTGAGTCAGACAGAAATCTTCCCCAAATTTAGTCCTAAATCTGCTTTTTTCCAGCTAGCTGAAGAATTTCATTAGTAATGATGTGTTTCCCCTTTTTGTTCATGCACATCCAACCCTTCAGTGCTACTTCAGTCTTAGTAGATTCAATTATTGTCATCCCGTAACACATAATTCTCCACAAGGTAAAAGATATTTTATTTGAGGAACACAGAGCATTGATGCCTGGCCCCCATCAGCACAGCCCTGGCCAAAACTGGAAGTTTTCCTCTGACTTACAGACTCTCTCCTCATTTCTTTGCTTCACTTACTCGTTTTGTCCAGCAGATTGTGCTAGAGACCTGCAGCATTTAGTCCCTCCACCACAACCCCCCCTCCTCTGCATCCACTTTGTTGTTTTGATGTTCAGTCCTGGGATCATTCCCGTTGGAAAAGTTCAATTTCCTCTGCATCACGAACCGAACGAGATGTTTAATTATGTAGGTGCGATTTCCGTTCATAAAAACTGCTAGGCATTGTCACATTTTCCAATGAATAACTCATTAAACCTTCGTACGGTCCACTAATCACCCAACTGAGTGAAATTTGACTCGAACACAATCAAAGTGCAGATGCATTGTGGTGGCTCATTACATGGTTTGCAGGCTCATGCACAGAAAGACTGGATGATCGTGTTTTGTGTAAACTCTCTGGTATTAGCCGACTTGTTTACACCAAAACACCAACAG
Organism: Menidia beryllina; assembly: GCA_013363375.1. Classification (NCBI taxonomy): domain Eukaryota; kingdom Metazoa; phylum Chordata; class Actinopteri; order Atheriniformes; family Atherinopsidae; genus Menidia; species Menidia beryllina. Next base: position 1,033,120 of record JABUIW010000168.1, on the reverse strand, counting down.
AAGTAGAGCAATAAAGACCTCAGGTTGTTCTCAGGAATAACATGAATTAAAAGAGGTTTAATAAAAGATAGGTGCGCAAATATTTATAGCTACAAAGAACCGAGCTGGCTCCCATGCACAGAAACCTAGTAAACTTAAATTAGATCAAATTAAAACACTTTTCGATCACATTAAATCATAATGGCTCTACAGGAGCGTGGTATCCTCCGTATTAACCCTTTAACATCCTGTTATACCATTTGATGATGCTCAAAAACCAGCTATAAAACCTAATTCATGAGGATGTACTAAAATAAATAGTGTCTTGTGACGTTCTTGGTATAAAAAATGTCAAACCTTTACCACTGAAAACATGGACTGATTAATGATGTAGCTGGAAAATAATAAAACTCTCCTTTACCCACTCAGGATGGAATTAAAGGCTTAAGCAAAAAAAGAAAAGAAAAGAAAAAAAAGAGCATAAATACTTGATTACAGTTAAAATAAACTAAATAAAGTATATTTAGTTTGTGGGACTGTCTTTAACTATTACCATTTACTTTACAAATACCTTTCATTTGTGGGAAATAGTAAATTCCAGTGAATATCTATTGTCAGTGCTTCAGAAAAGCTACTTTCTCTTCCTGTGACCTCATCAAATCAATGCTTTTCACACTCTTTAAAATCTCCCCTCTGTGTGCAGCCCTCATCTTACACAACCACCCTCTGCAATTCTTAGAGCTTTAATGCTTTAATTTGAATGGGGTGAAAGGTTACTGGAGGAGTCCCCCTGTGCTTTGTTGATGAGGGCGGTAAATGTGAGGTCGGGATTATGTTCAGAAGTAGAGAATCGATTGAAGTTGTTGCGTGCAGCGATGCTCCGAGAGGCCGGCCGTGGATTCAGGAGCAGGGAGACGAGGCAGCACCATTCGAAGGGGGAGGTTGTGTGTTTCAGTCCCACATGGGTCTTAAGGGAGTCTTGGTGGTCCACGTTCACACTGCTCTGATATCTGGAAATGTCAATGACTAATGATAATTATCTTAATAAGGGAAAGTGGTGCAAGGTTAAGTGTTCTGTCAAAGGAAACTTCTCAGAGGTGTCCTTAAGCCGAGCTCTCCTATGCCCAGCGCTACTCTTTAGATTTCATTGTGTTGGACTCAGTTCTTCCTCTCATAGAGACCGTTACCCAGCACTTCTTTTGAATTATGAAAACATTCAGGACAGCTGTCAATCTGTTCAGGAAGGTCACCCGAAGGTAAAAAACCCAACAGCTACAGCTCAGACTCTGCAGACCTTGGTTGGCATGTTAGAGGTCAAGGGTCAAGGGTCAAGACAGTACACTTTGTTTCGGCCACAGGAGGAAAAAAAGAACATGGCAGCACGCCAGAGCTGCATCTGAACAAAGAGAAGAGCAAAGTGGAGATGTTTGCTCAGAATGCACAGAAAGCAGACAGCTGTCAGCATGGCGGGGGAGGGATGATGATCTGGGCTGCTTCTGCAGCATCAGGTCCCCCAGGAACTCCTTTGGATCCCAAAGTGTTTAGAGTCAGATGTGAGGCCGTCTGTCCCACAGCTAAAGCTGGAACCGGCTCACCATCAGGACAAAGATCCAAACACAGCAGCAGATCTGCAGCAGAAAGTCTGAAAAAAGAGCAGAATCGAGGAGCTGAAGGTCCATAAGAGTCCAGAGCTGAGCCTGATGGATGATTTGGGAGGGCTTCAGAGAGCTGTGAACAGATCAGAGCTGCAGACCACAATGAGCTGAAGAACCATGAACAGAATACGTGAGAAACCAATAATATCACACAGAAAATTATAACTTTAAGTTACTGCTCCTTAAGACGGTTCTGCAATATTCTCGATCTGAAAAAATATAACCAAATAAGGGACAATTACATCTGATTTGGTGCTGGTTTCCTGATAAATGATACCTTCCTTATATTTACTTTCCCTCAACGGGGAGCACGTTGGATAAACGCAGTTTTTAACAGGCTGTATGAATAAAGCTGACTTGACTTGACTCATTACATGTGAATCCAAGGTTTTATTCTCACCCTGGAGCCATGAATAAAATGCAATAAGCAAAACTTTTAATAATCTTCCTTTGCTTTCCCCCGTTGGTGTTTCTCTGTGGTGGGAGGTATATGTCACTGTCCCTCGAGGGGCTGAGAATACGACTCGTGAGAATATTATTTTTCCACCTGGGACTGATTTTCATAAGGTATACCAGCGGGAGGCAACTGTGAGGCACGTATACTGTGGTCGGGAGGTGGAACGTGATGCAAGCCATCAGTTTTGATGGATACTTTCACTAATATGTGAGCGTATGCGGGATAATTAATGGAGGAAATCGCACAGTGCACATAACTCCTGGCTGTGGGGCGTCAGCAGAGGGAGCACCTGGCTCCAGTGTGGGAGCTGCACAGCAGCACAGGGTGCTCCCTGACCAGAGGAATTAGTTACTTTAAGTGGACAAGGAGCACCATGCTTTATCAATCAGACACACTCAGTTTTGGTGAATTCGAACTTCAGTCAGGATGAGCTGAACACTGACAAACCTGGCATTTCTAAAGAAAATTGGACCTAATCTAAGGTCCCATCTCCTTTTTAGTTAAATCAGTTTATATGATCTTATTCAGCTTCAAGTTGTTTGTAAATTTTTGCATTTTTTAAATAGTTATCTGAATAGTACAGTCATGACCCAAGTGGACGCACAAAAATCCTAAAATACATTCATGCATTTTATATAATGGCTCATAAGGCTGCAATAACTTTGCTGTCAGATATATATTGTTTTGTTTTTTTAAACTCTGAGGTGATAGCAAAACTTTATCTGACAATATCACAATTCAATCACATATAGATACATTATATAAACAACATACAATCTATGAAAATATAAGAAAATCTATCTATCTATCTATCTCATGGCATACAGATAACAAATACATTTAATTAAAAAGGGAAATGATAAGAAAATATGCCATTTTATTTTCAATATTACAATACAGTTCTACAGCAATGCTAAAAACCCATAGCTCTGGTTTATCAAATCTGCCCCATTTTGCATTTAAGAGACTGAAATGTAAACCAAGCTAATTTCAATAGTTGTCTACATCATCCAGATGTACACAACCAGATAACCAGAACTGTAATCTACAAAAATGAGCAAATCTCTGATTATAACTTCAAGTATCTAAAGAAATGCTAATAGATGATATATGTTCTAATCCAGATTATTCTTGGGTTTAAGTCTTTTAAAGCTTTAGAAAAGAGAAAATATATTTACACGTCATATTATTTGGGTATTTGGATGTATTTCCTTTTTAATCAGTAACAATTTTACATTCTGTTGAATAACTGGGTTTTATATGCTGAGACTAACCTCATCCTGGCTGATAATTTAGTCTATTCTTATTTGCTACTCCGTCCCTAATTATAATATCCCATGTGCTCCAGCAATAAACACGCCAAAAAAAAAAAAAAAAAGTAGGCTTGGCCAAATTCCCAGAACTCCACTAATCTACACATCATCTCCTTCCCTTTTCCAGACGGTATTGATCATCCTCCGGCTTTACGTCAGTATTGATAACTTTGCCAAAGCAAAAATCAAGTGCAATTGTCCGGTTAATGTCGCGGACGGAGGCTGGGATACTCCCGATTTTCTAGGACGTTGGGCAGCTCGTCAAAATATATATGCATAATATTTATATATTTCCTACTTTATTTCCTCTCTTTTAAAAATATTTTTTTTCCGTCTTACTTCCAGCGAAAGAAAGGCAGAAACATGTTGGCAGACTTGCCAGACGCATCGGTGGACGCTCTTTCTAAGTCTGCCGGTTACTTTTTCTAAGGAAAAGGGGAAAAAATCCAAGAAAGTGGGAGCCGTGAGCGTAAACGTTGTTTAACGAGAGGGGAATCCAGCCCACATATTTATTGCAGCCGCTGAAAAAAAATCTCCTCAATATCCCCCAAGATGGCCGCCGATGTAGGATCGATGTTTCAATATTGGAAGAAATTTGATCTACGGCGGCTCCAGGTTAGTGCTTTTGCCACCTTTCTTGGCGCATTTCGGCGGCGGCGTGTGTCCGCGGTGCGTCCCGGCGTGCGTTCGCTGCCTGTTTTTTGGGGGGGAGAGCGTCGGGGAGGAAAGCGGGCGGTGTTTGCATTGATAGTTATTAGAAATTGATCCCCCCCCCTGTTCTGCCTTTGTTCAGTTCAATCATTGATCAGCGGTGGAGCGACCGCGCAGCCTCCGTTCCAGCCCCGCCGACCTGGGATCAGCACCGCGGACAGCGCTCATGTTTACGCGCGTTTGCGCTTTTTCCTCCCGTTCCCGACTCTTTATTCCCACGGACGAGCGCCGCCGTACTTAGACGCGTGCGGAAACTTTTAACGCGCCTCCGAATCGCCGATCTTGGACGTCGCCTGTAACTTTTTTTTGCCCCCCTCCTTTTTTTTTTCCTTCTTCTTTTTTCTCGCCCCCAGCTTAATGTTTCATGCGACGGTCGCTGCGTTGCGGCTGCATCTTTCATTTCGGCAATGGTACACATCTTTCTTTTTCTTTCCTCTCGCCCGTGATGGATTTGCATGTCGGGAAGTTATTTGTGAGTCTGAAAGTTTTATTTTCTAGGACGCCGTAGCCGCCGTGCTCGGATGTTTGACGATGATAATGTGCAGACTGTGCGTTTAGATGCCCGAACCATGTCCCCTTTTTTTTTTTGGTGCCTTGTTCGCTGTATGCTGGACTCCTAATGCAAAGCGTGCCTGAATGATAGCGTGGGGAGTGAGGCAGGTGAGCAGTTTGTTTGTGTCACGGCCGTGATAACGTGCACGTTCGGGCTGAAGCATTTGGAGCACGTCGGCTCCGCAGCTCGGCTTCATCCACCCGGGCGCAAAGTTGCCTTTAGAAACCACAACGCTGACAGCCTTTGTGCTTAACGGCTGGAAAGAGGTTGTAAACGCTAAAAGGCTGTTTTTTTTTTTTTACTGTCCACTCCCACCCCCAGAACCACCACCCACCACCCCATCCTCTGCTCCATCTCTCCCGGAGCCGCATAGGGCTGCTCGGCCGGAGGGGTGGGGGGGGGCTGGGGGGTGGGTATGTAATTGTATTCCCCGCTAATGTTTGTAAATCAGCCTCGGCCGGCGCAAGGGCACCGTCTCTGGCGTTTGACTGATGTCCTGTAACATGAGAGGTGACAGCAAGCGTGGCAGTCCGAGCAGCAGACCGAGGAGCATGCAGGACTCAGACCTGCTGGCTGAGGCTGCCCGCTGCAGGTCGGCTTTTTTTATTCCGGAGCCTTCCCTACGTCCAGGCTGAGCCCCCTCCGCCGTCGCTGTGTCCTCTCTGCTTCACAGGGACCGCGTGAGATTTATGCACACATGCATCTTTTTTTTCTCGCTGTTGTGGAAATGAAAAACATAAATCAGATCAGTAGCTTCGGTGCTAAGTCCGGGGGTGCCCCTTTAGGCTGCCTGAGCCGGTTTATTATCAAGAAATAGCAGGACAGACTCCAGTCAGTGGCATCAATAGGCATTTATGAATGAATAAATCAGTATGTTGGTGGAAATCTGTCCTGAATCACTAAGATGTTTTTGGTTATTAGAGGTTTTGTTTATGAAGCATTCCTCCTCTGATGTGTCCACTTTTTGGGGCTTATTTTTTGCATGTTTTATGGTAATTCTCCAAACTGTGAGTGATTAATTAAGTCAGAAAACTTACAGAAACAGTGTTTTGAAATGCAAAATGCCTAAACCCCACACGCGGATGGAAAATGCCTTGAACTGGACATCTCTGACCGGTGCTAAACTTGACCCTGTGCAGTGTGACACGCTCGCATTTCCTGCAATAATGTCTGATTTTGCTGCTCTAGAACCCCCTACATGGCTTTGATCACATTGTCACACTGACAGCAGCTCTGATGGAAAAGAAAAAAAAAATCTTGCAGGGTTCTTGTTGCAAACACGCCTGCAGCTGGAATCAGACGCCCTCCGTGGCATGTGTCAGAAATCAATTAATTCAGTTATTTCTAACTCCGTCGTGGTTGGAGCCGGTCAGCTGTTTTAGCCATCTATGCTGGTACAGGGAGCTACTGTTGCTCTGTGTCCGGCCATCTCTGAGCTATTTAACGCTTGTTTTTTCTCATCACAGGTCATAATACATCAGCACACTGAGTGTGCTTTTTTTTTATTTATTTTTTTTTTATGGAGGGGAGATTTAATGCTGTGAGCTGCACAGGATGGATGATTCACCTGCAGGCTGATGAAAAGAGGGCAGGGAAAGTGCGAGGCGCTGAGGTGGAGTGACCTTGGTTCCCGCTGGCTGCAGGTCGCCCGGCCGTTGCTGTGGTAATCATTCACACCAGCCAGATGGCGTTTCCGTGGGCGAGCATGAAAAGGACGGGTCAGGGTCTGTCCTGCCAGGTCCTGCCGGGCGGCTCACGGCTCACGGGCCTGTGTGGAAGCTGTGGAAGAGCAGCTGACGAGAGAGAGAGAGGTGGAAACCTTCTTGCAGGGTGTCATCAAAGCAGAGCAAACTTCCCCGAACTTGGCCCCGGCGCCTTCTCCACGAGCGGCTGTAAATCCCTCTGTTGTTTTTAAGCCATGTTGCAATACAGCGAAATAACGCAGCCCGTGTTTGTTACCAGTTTCTCAGCCTCGCTTCCAGTTTTTTTTTTTTTCTTTCTCTTTTTTTTCTCCTCTCTGGTGATTCTGAGAGGCGTTGGGGTTTTAGATCAGGAACAAAAGCTTGTGATTGTACTACATTTAGCATGACTCAGTTGCGCTGGTGTCAGCTCTAATCCACACACAGAGACAACAGTATTGCCAAACAGTGAAATTGCTTTGCAGCCTGTGAGCCTGGCTGCCTCCGCTGCCAGCCTGCTCTGTGAGCTGTTTGCCAGCAGCTCCTCCACACACACACACACACACACACACACACACACACACACACACACACACACACACAC
>JABUIW010000168.1:1013839-1026159 GCA_013363375.1 Menidia beryllina | reverse complement strand
CACACACACACACACACACACACACACACACACACACACACACACACGCACACACACACATACACACACGCACGCACACACACATACCAACCCTGCAATCTCAAATTGGCTGTGAAAATCACTCTCTGTCTCCCTTCCATTCATGCTTTCATATATTTGTTTGCTGATATTGTTAATGTCACATGCATCAGTCTAATCTCATTGTGCGGGAGAGCAAGGGAGTCCTCAGCGCCTGGGATCCTGTTTTATTTATCGTAATGACTGTATCGTTTCATTCATACGCTGTGGCAGATGTAAAAGGATTTAAAGCTGACCTCCTCTGTGAGGGATATATGAGCTCATTATCTCATTTCTGTAAAGACTCCTCTTGTCAGGCCTGCTCACGTCTCTTTGAAAAATAAGTGAGGCTGCATTCAGTCACGGACGGCTCCCATGTAAACATTTTTATAATTTGGGATTGTGTGGGTGAGGTTTGGGGGGGGGGGGGGGGGGGGCATGCTCGCCGCGTTGCCCACATCCTCCAGGTCGCACCTCTCTTCCTTTGACAGCAACAACAAAGCGGAGGAGAGGAAGAGGGGGAGCTTCTGCAGGTCTAACTGGGGCAAATTGAGATGTGAAATCCAGGAGCGGTAACCCCGTTGCATAAAACGCAGGGAACATTAGAGAGTGAGAGGAGTGAAACAGACTCGAGCATTAAGCTGTTTAACCTCCCCGTGTAGCATTAGTGGTAGAGACTTCAAAGCAGATGCTTCGGCGTTGGGAGCAGAATGACAAATGGGTTTAGAGACAGCCACGGTGAGCATTCTCACAGTAAGACTAGGCCTGTCATTAATGTCAGCTTAATCACTTTGACCTTCCTTCAAGTTGATTTCCATACCTATCCAACCATTTTGCCGTGCTGGTGCTCCTGCTTGCGGAGCACTGCTTGACGTGAGGGTGACACTGTTTATACCAGCGATTGTTGACAACAGACGTCCTAAAAAAAAAAGCTGTAAAATCAAAGATTTGGCTCATGCAAATGTAAAAAAAAAACCAAAAAAAAAACTCCATGTTTTCCTCCCACAGGCATTCGATGAGTGCCGTTATCGGCGCTCGCTGTGAAAGAAATTCCAGCTAAAGCCGCTGTAGTTCCCCATTTCCGGCCCCCCCGTGAGGCAGCTGCAGCTTTTTGCTGAGTCCTGAGTCACTTTCGAGTGTTTTTCATGGGCTGGACCGGGGTGAAAAACGGTTAGCGATAGCAATTTCTGGCTCTGATTCAGTCCATTTTGCCCTCTCGTCTTGTTTCTGGAGCACTTCTCTCAGATGGGGATGTGCTTTCCTGACATGTTTGATGTTTTCTGGGCGTCAGCACCGGTGACACATTTCAGCGGCGCCTCCGGCTGCCCGGGGTCTGTGAGGCATCATCCGGTGTTGGGGCCGGAGCAGGAGGGCGCCGGGGCCTCCCCTCTGCTGCCTCCGCTCCTGGAGCAATTGCCTTGCAGGAGTAAATAACCAGCTTTAACAAAACTTCAGGGACGCATTAGTGTGCGGGAGGATGGAGGAGCGGCCTCCTCTCTCCTCTCAGTAGCATCAGGGCGGGGGGGAGGTAATGGCTCCTCGGCATGAGGAATAAAAGTGTGTCCTCCGCTCCTGCTGACAGCTAGTCCACTTCCCAGTTAGTCCATATTGAGCTGCTATTCTCCACCGCGGCCTCGGCTTTATTTGTTTTGACTGCAGACGTATTGAACGCACCGGCCTCTTCTTGTTCATTTTCCTTATCAGGAATCTTTCCGCTTTCCTTCATTTCAACCCCTTACAGTTATTATTCCATCCTCCTCCCCCTGCCATGGCGGCGGAGACACCCCGAAAGGCGCCCGCCCGCCGCAGACGGCGGCGTCGGAGGCGGATGTGGCGTGAGGCGTGCTCGAGATCAATGCCTCACTAACCTTTTCCGGGTCGTCTTTTGGGGATGTCAGCCACTCTCATTATGTGTCAGCGCTCAGAGTGTGTTTACTAGACGGGAGCGATGGCAGCCTTGTGCACACCTCTGGTTTGTAAGGTCCATTTGTCCTCATTTAAAGGGGAAGGGAGAAGACTCGGGATGGAGGGCCTCTTGGTGGTCTTTTGAGCGTCGGTTATTGTTAAGCAGATCCGCTCTTATTTATCAAAATAATACCAAAGGTGTGCTGGAACAGATGGATCAGGCTGGCTGTGCGAGACGGTCTGGTCTTTGTGCAGCTGCTACCCCCACACAGTTAATTACTCTCTTATTCATCCCTAACAATGGGAGGGGATGGAATAAATCTGAGAGGCGCACTCCTGCTTCTCCAGCAGGAAAGGTGCAGACTGGGACCCTAAAGCGAGTGAGCGGCTTCGGGTGGTACAGTTTATCATTTTTAATGGAGAGGTACAGGAAGTGGAGACGTGGACCTGGGTCGGGTGATTTATAAACCGCCTCAGTCTGGGGGAGAGAAGAGCGAGTCTGTCTCCCTGTGCGGCGGCTCGGTTCTCCCCCACTCCGAAAGCCTTCAGAACGCAAAAAATACACCCGCGCTTTTGCCCGCCGTTCCGGGGAAGACGGGACTGGCGACCTCACACGACCCAGAGGAGGAAAACCAAAAGATTCTGTCTACTCTGAATCACTGAGACGAGCAGTTATTTATGTCAACAGCACCCCGTCCTTCTTCTTCCTGGTGGCCTGGAAAGCCCTGAGATGCCACGTCTCCCCTGTCACCTGTTCACTTGCCCCTGCAGAGGAGGGCATGGGGGTATTGATCAGGGTTCGCATCTGTGTGAGCGGCTCTGCTGGTGTGTAATATCGGCCTTCGGGCTATTCTGTCTTTCCCCTCGGTCTCGTGAGTGCTCTCCAGACCTTGTAGTCTTAATTAAATATGCAACTTTTGCAACAGGGTCGCTGTTTTTGTATTTAAATGTGGTTGCGTACCCCCCCCCCCCCCCCCGCTGCTCCTCAGCCGAGAGCAAAGGGAAACATTTTGAATGTTAATGGCAGAACAGAGAAAAAGAACAAAGAACTGAATTGAGACTCTTCCCTTTTCAGTTCCTCTTGTTAGCCTCCTGCTGCATTCCCCTTATAGTTTTTCTCCTTTTTTTTTTTTCCAGATTAATTTTATGATGTTTTCCTCCCCCTCCCCACTGCATCTCCTTCTTTCTCGCTCTTTCGCTCCTTGGCAGTTTTCCCCAGACAGGTTCCACAGTGTTTTAGAGGGGATGGATTTAATTGCTCTGTGGGGATTGGTTGGCTGTGCCGGGCTCGGCTGTTTAATTAGTGTACCCTGCCGGGATTGGTTTAATGCTTCATGATCTTGAAATTGTCTGATTGTTCAGCCCTCTGGGGACTCTCCCTTCCTACGTGGGCCAGCAGGTTTAGCTAAACATTGCTCGGGGCTTTTAGCGCATGCGGCAGCGGGGGAAGAAGTGTCCAAAGTCGCCCCGTTTTGGAGGGGCAGGGGTCAGCCTGTGTGAGGCGGACACCCCGCGGACCCCCATGAGCTCTTGACCCCAGGAGATCAGTGCCGACTTCAGAGGAGTTAACACCCCCACAAAATATTTCCGAATGGAAATGATCAAACTGACTATTAATGCAGTGCCAATATTTAGAATGTAAGTTAGTATAATGAGCGGGCGTGTGGGTTTAGCTCCAGTCAAGCATTTCTCTGCTTGGCCAAGTTATTTACCACATTAGTCTGAGAGGATTGCACATCTATGAAGGAGCTCTGTTCCCCCCCGACGAGGCCATCAGGATCATCTCAGCCTCTCGGATCTTTGAGTTATGTGCCTGGTCACCTTGAGTGGGGAGAGAAGTGCAAATCACATTTGTGTAAACCGGCGCTGGGCGTGTGGGCGTGTCCCTCCTGCAGCCCTCCGTAGATGCCCTTGGTTCCGTTCAGTCGGGGCAGCGGGTTTGGCCTCAGCTGTGAACGTGTTTGATGGTAGATTTTTGGAAAAAAAAGGTGGGGGTGGCGCTTCTGTTGGAGCCCACGACGGATCGTACCCACCGAAGGCTAAACTCATTCCAGCTCGTCGGGCTGATGGAGCCTTAAAGTGCGTAAATCTCCAGAGGATGACGATAAGAAACGTCTTCCTCTGCCTCCCTGCCCGGATTTTCTAATGTGTTTCCCCTGAAAAATGATGACTCCCCCCCCCCACGTCCAGGTAGAGGCTGCACAGATCGTAGCTCCCGTGTTTGTTGTTGTGTTTTCAGCCTCTGAGCCACCAGGCGGGTGCACGCCATCACCAAGGTGACAACGCTGGCTCCCGCATGAGAGCGGCACCCTGAGCTTCAGCCCCTCTCCCTCTGGGGGGGGTTGCCCTGATTACTGAGGGCCCTCTCCAGCTGTGGGGCTGTTTGTGTCATGATGATAATTGCTTGTGAGTTATCAAAGTAGGTCTGCGCCGACCATGTTCTTCTGAGGACGGATGGCACCAAAAAGCCCAGTCAGGAGTCCGGTTTGGACGAGCCTGTTTCACAGATAGAGCCCCCCCTTTGGAAAGGGTGTGAGTTCAGCGTCCGTCTAGACGTGCGGCATCATTAACCTGCCACGACCTCAGTCCCCGATGGGTTTGCTCTCACATCCCCCGCAGCCCGGCCTTAGCAGCTCTCCACCGGTCCACAGGGAGCGGGGGGGCTCCTCAGGACTGGCCATTAGAGCCACTAGCCTCCACCGGCGGGCTTTAATAGGCCAAGTGGCCGGAGCTTCTCTCAGACTGCTGAATAATTCAGGCCGTCTGGGCCGTGTCTGGTCCCGGGGTTGGGGGGGGGGGGGGGGGGGGGGTAGCACAGAGGTGCAGGGGTTAATGACAGGTCCGCCTCTGTGTCAGCAGCTGCGCGAGCCCCCTCCCTGCCACCTCGAACCCCCCCAGCAAGCACACACAACCCCTAGCTCACGTATGAAACAATCCTATTCAGTTGATTAGATTTTTCAAATGGATCAATTTTTAATCAGCAGAGCATCTGACTACGGTCAATAGCTTTGTGGCTGGGAAGACAGTTGCCGGACAGCCGTCTTTATTTACAGGAACGTTTGCTTTTTACTGTATGCAGATGGGGTGGGGAAGGGGGTGTGTGGCTAGCCGGGATCATTGCAGCACTGCAGGCTCCGGCCCGTCCAGGGAGGGTCTGGACGCCCATGCATGTCCAGCTCAGTCCCGCCCGCCCTCCGTAAAACGAGCTGTGAACGTTTCTTTATTCACGTCAGAGCAGAGAGATGGGCTAACGTCTAATGTGTCTCCCCTGTTCGAGCATGGGCCCGCCCGTAGAGACATCACGAGTGGGAGTGGGGAGCTAGCAAAGTAGCTGCTGTCATCAAAATTTCATTGGGCTGCGGGGAGACCCTAACATGCTAAATAACGAGGTGCCCATAAACTTAATGTTCAGAAGCTCTCCGCAGCTGCTGACGGAGCCTAGTTATGACTCAAAACGCAGGCAAAATTACGAGGAAATAACCCCCGCCCCTCAGATTGGCTCTCATTTGGACACATCTGGTTTTTAAACACCCATCTCCTGAATATTCTTTGTGTGATAAATTCCAGGATCTGAGACCGAGTGAAGAGGTTGAAAAGCCATCTGAGAGCACACTCATCACAAGTGATGTTCGGGTTAAATATGAATATAAAGCCAGCTTTTCAGTGAATGCATCAAGGACTTAGGGAAATAGTTTGTTTAATTACACACAACAGACAGATTTGGGTTAATTCATCATAGATGAACAGCGTGATTTACTAGATGTTATCAGATGTTGTTTGGCCCACTCTTCTTTCCTGCAGCTTTGGTATGTGCACAGCTCTCTTAGCCCCCCCCATAGCCTCCATCAGGCTGAGCTCTGGCCTCTGATGGACCTTCAGCTCCTTGATTCTCCTCTTTTTTCAGACTTTGTGCTGCAGATCTGCTGCTGTGTTTGGATCTTTGTCCGGTTTGAGCCCAGCTAAAGCTGTCGGACAGCATTCTGAGCAAACGTCTCGACTTGGCTGGGCTCTTTTTTCAGAGGCAGCTCTACCGTGTTCATTTTGCTGCCAAACAAACGAGCCATACTTTAATGTACTGTCCTGACCTTTGACCTTTAACCTGCTGAGACGTCTGGTCTGTAGCAGTTGGATTTTTTACCTTGGGTTGACCTGGTTGGGACGTCCTCTCCTGGGTTGATTGACAGCTAACCTGCATGTTTTCCACTTTAAGGACTCCGGGTAGTTTATAAATTACCTTGTGACTCTTTATTATGTTAAAACATACCTTCTACTTTTATAGAGCCGCCCACACCCTTTGATGATCAGGTTAATATGAGAAGTAGTTAAACCCGTTGAATTATGACACAGCAGCATAAGTCCAGCATTTTTGTTTATCCGAGGCTGAGTTAACTGAATTTACCACTAGGAACCGAATCTCTGTTAGTTTTGTCTCACAGGGCTGTAACCTGTAATAATTTAACTCGGATGTTTAAACCAAAAGCACACGCATCGGAAATGAATGTGAAAATCTGCTTGGTGGGGACAGAGCCGCTCACATAGTGTCTCCTTCCAACAACCAAATGTTTTAGTAAACAAGGTCAAATGGTGCAACGTTGTCCAAAATCAATAATCTCCCTTCTTGGAGGGGTTAAATCAATTGATCAATGTTAAAAAGGATGGATCTGTGTTACGACAAAACAAACATTCTTGAGAAATTACTTCTCTTCAGTGTAGTATTTTCATGAAATGAAAAAAAAAAGATTAAACAGGGACTAATCTGAGAGCCATGCTGCATCGGTAAATATGTACTTCCTTTTGGAAAGGGGGATTGAATACTAAGCAAATGTTTATAACTGCATTAAATTCAGAATTTTAAAGGGCAAAACACAACGCTTTGGACTGGCAGGCTTTTTCTTAATGCACACTTGCAGAGAAAATCAGAGAAATGTCCAGTTTTTCCTGGAAAAAAATTAGCAAATTTCCCCCAAATACAAAATTGTTTGACCTCTGTGTCTAAAAAAAGTGTTTTTATTAGATATTTTCCAGGAATGTAGAACTTTTGGTGTCATTTTCTCTGACTGATGATGGCACTCAGACACTTCTGGAGTGGAGGATGCTGAAGGCTCTGCCCTCTGAAGGGCTCACGTGTTATTCATTTTTATTTTGGGGAGGACGACTGAGCAGCAACACGATGAATTACTCAGCCCTCCAACATCAGTTATGGAAACGGTATAAAATTGTTTTTGTACGGTGGCTTTTTTCATGTTCCAGAGGTCTTTGTAGTGATAAAAGACAGAGCAGGTGACATAAATCAATACGATGGAAGGACTTTGAGGTGTAAAAAAAAAGGAAAATTCCATCTATACGGATATGAAACTACAAACTGGCATTAGAGAATTTTTTTTGGGAGTAACAAGGCAGGATTCTCAGCCAGCCAAACAATGAGCTAATTTCATTTAGAAAATGTGTCTTTTGAGGTGGTTTTAGTGTCACAGAGGCAGTGCACACCATAGATTTATTACGGTAGAGGCTGAAGCGGCTGCCAACAAACCCAGGATCCAATATTTCTCAGAAAAACTTCCAAAATGTGTGAAGTGTCTACCTCCAAATGTCGCTTACCTGTTAGCACTGTAGCATTATAGAGGCGCTGCGAGTCACTGGGCTGAAATGCATGATGAAATTATGAGACGTTTGGCTTCATTATAATGACATGGGGAGATGACGTTTGCTTGAAACACACTTTTTGGATATTTTCCAGATTAGTTAACGAGATACTTACACACTTGGCATAATATAAAGATGCTGGTTTTAGTTGCAGTGACACAGCATCATAATATCACTTGTAATTTAGTTAAGGACAGTATTTAGTAAACTGTAAGATATTAACCCTTAGCAATGAGTCGTTAATGACATTTGCATGACATAATGACATGTTGGAGTAACTGCTGACGTACAGATATTATTGCATTTGCACTCAGCTGCTTAAAATCGATGTCATTTCTCTCCCTGTGTCCTGTTTCATGCCTCCTTTGGTGGTATCTGCGCTGGTAGTTGCTGCCTAATGGCAGCGCTGAAGTGAATTTGCATTATTTAGGAAACAAATCAGCCAAAGGTTGGATAAAGTCTGCATTTTTTTCTGTGGCATCTAAGCCCCGACATCCTCTTGCTGCTGCAGTTTCTGACTGACGAGCGCACGAACGCAAACAGAAATCTGATGGTGTTGGTTGTAAATAAGGCTTTTGCAGAGTTCAGATTTGACATAAAAGACATTGCCTTCCATTTAATCTTCCCTCTCAAACATCAAACTTATGCAAAAATAAGCAGTTCTTTCAGTAAGAAGCAGCTCTTTTTTTCTTTTTCTTTTTTACCCGCTAATGAAAATGTTTTGAATCGCTCTGCTTCTGTGCCAATGGCGTTGTTTTCCTGCTTTGCTCTCTGATTATGGAACTGTATAAACTGGGTGAAATTTTGAATTCTTTGCTGATTGCGTGCCTGTAGACATGCAGTTTTCTCCCCGCTCCTCTCCAGACCTCCTTTTTCCCCCTGATGGCTCCTTTACCTGCCGGTGCGCAGATGCAATCCACTTTTATTTTGCCGTTTTGCTGAATAGGTGCTGATGTTTGTTGGAAATGGCTTTGCAGGTGTCTTGTCAGAGCATGCAGCGGATGGGCAGTAACACAATTTGGTTTAATATGCCATCAGTCAACCCTCAGATCCCCCCCCCCACCTTTTGTATATCCAGCATTATGAGCTGGCTCCCCAGACTGTCCCCGCACTGCTGGCGCTCAGCTGCTTTCTCGGCCTGCCGCGCGTCCCTGTTGCCCTGTTTGTCCGCTTAATATGCAAAGGCGGTCATTCGGGGAGTCATTTTGGACCAGTGTAAACGAATTGGCAACAATGATTAGCTGGAGCTGCAGCGGAAGTGTCTATCATCGTGCGGGTGAATTTTGAGACCATCCCTTTTCCCTCAGGCCCTCCGGCTACAGCTCTCTCAGCCTTGAGTGAGATGCCTCCCTGAAACACACCCAAACAGCGGCAGAGTGAATACACTGTAAGTGGAGTTACTTAATGGGAGATTTTGCATGCTTAATTGCAAGTATAGATTGAAGGTCCATTAAAAGATATCAGAGTGCAGCATACAGTTTGAATATACTGTTGACGGATTGATCCATCGACTTCCTGGCTCTTCTATCAGAAGGAGTAATTGGGAATTTTTAAAAAAGACAAACCGGTGTCTTTTATTTTTTTTGGAGTGCTTCTGTTGTGACAGTTTTTGTTTGTTTGGACCTTCCGGGTGACACCGCCGAGGCCCTATGGGGAATATCAGGCTTATTCACTGGAGTCTTTTCAGTTGCAGCTCAATGGCAGCGGTGTGATAGCCCGGGTGCAGCCGGGCTCTCCGGTAGAGGAGGAGGAGGAGGAGCCTGGCCTGGCCCGGCGTCAACCCCACTGACAAGCTCTTATTTACCGTCCAGATCTATGACTCATTTTATGTACCTAATCGTAAAGCACTGAGATTTATGGGAGCTAACGGGACAGTGGGGAATACCCCTGGAGACTGGCAGGTCCTGGCCAGGCTTCAGGTTCTTTCGACCTGGTCCAGCTCGCCAGCACCTTCTGGGAAAAAGGGGGGGGGGGGGCGCCACAGCCCCACGATGAGGAAGTCCATAATTCTGGCAGATATGGACAGCTGATGGCCGATGTAATAAAGGAGAAGGTCATAAAAATGGGATGGACTGATGGATGACTGCGTGCCGGTTAATGACAGCCCGCGACCTGCGGCTCCGTCCGGCTGCTGTCCGGCTGCTGCACGCAGACCAGCAGAGAACCGGACCAGCAGAACAGCAGGCCGCTTTTCACACATTTACATCACATTTACAGCACCTTGGTGTTTTTAGTTTACCGAATTTCAGTGATTTATAAATAATGCATGAAGCTGAGTGAGCTGGAGAGGGGGGGGGGGGACCAAAATCGAGAGTCTGACATCCTCACTTACCATCATTTTTTCTCATGTCTGCCACTCCGGTAATGGCAAAAACAAGACGGCATTGTAATGCTGCCTTTGTTCTGACAGGAGCCTGCTTTATATTCCTGCCGAAATTAAAATTAAACTTTCATTGTTGTGCATACTGTTTAATCCAATAACGATCTGATGTAACAAACTGCCGCAATATCTCTCGGCATACTTAATGGGAGCGGACTTAGCCCTGTCACTTTATATTAACCTCTGCTGCAACAAGAGAAGGGCTTCACTAATCTGCCATTGTGGGCTTTGGCAGTGTGTAGCCGGTGCAAAACAGATTTGGCAGCAAGTGCAAAAGTAAAGGCTTTATAATGACAGCAGGGCCTCTCTGCTATTTGAGCTAATAACGTCAAAATCTAATAATGCCGTGGCCCTCGGATTGTCATGTGGGGCGACTGGGTGGGAATAGTGGTGAGGTGGAGAGGAATTTCGGTGGGCTGGGAGAGTGGTTTCAGCCACATTTTACATTTAAAACTGGTAAACAGTTTAATCCCTGAATGTGGTTTTTCCTTTTAGCCCTGAGAGAAGACCAGTGGACATTAAGCAGAGAAGTCATGCTCGACATTTGGACAGTGAAAAACTCACCTAATTGTATAAAAGGAGCAAAAATGAGTAGACTAACTCACAGGGGACAGGACATGCAGAGAACAACCAGTTTTACAAGACTTCCCAAATTCCTCCGATGTTCCAGACCTTGAATGCAACGTTCGCAATTTAAGAAAAAACTATGCTTTAACCCCCAAAATAATAGCTCTATTTTTCTGCTTTTATGCACAGGTTGTGTATTTGGCGTGTATTTATTAAAGCTGCTTATTATTTGTTTTTAACGGAAGTTCAAAAGTTGAAACATCATGTTGAAACATCATGCTCAGGCTGTGAAAATATCAGAACCCGCTACATTCCTCCATTTTAATATTCAGCCCAGCTGAGTTTGAAAGTGAATACCTCTGCTTCAGACTGCTTTTAGGACAGAAAAGATACTTAACCTTTTGATTACTCCTCAAATATCCAAAACTGAACCTCATATATGAGTAGAAAAACATAATAAACCCTGAAGAGTTTTTGTAGTTGTCACAGAAATAGGAAAAAACACTTTATTTTCACCATTCCGCTCCCTTTTTTTGAGCTGGAGGACATCGTAAAACCATAAAATGTATCAAGTTAACCTTTAATTATTGTGAAATGCAATGATTCCGGGTCAAAAGAGCTGGTTTTATGATAAATGAATGGTTCTGAGGAAGCTGAAGAGCTCGTTTGCCGTGTATATATTGGAAGTATCTGACGCCTCCTGTGGCCCCTCTCAACTCAGCAGAATAAGTTTAAACAAAAAGCTGATTGGTGGCTCCCTTCATCCCCTCCGCTGTGAGTGATGCCTCAGCCTGAGAGTTAAAATAGCATTTATTTCTCATGCGCTCTGCCGTTTTGTCAGTTTGACTGTTCCACTTATTCAGAGCTTTTTTGACTTGCGGAGCTTGAGGGGATGCGAGTGCCATTTCGCAGCCAGATCTGAGTCGTGTTGATTGAATTAGACAAAGTCGGAAGATAATTAAGAACCGCAAGGCGCTGCAAAACTGTCTGCTTCCAAACTGGTGAAAATGAGACGCTGCCACATCAATGAGCGAGCTGGCTCTGCTTGATGTCAGCGGTGGGTTATATCAGTTGACACCCTTACCTCTTAGAGCTAGAGCCAGTCCCCCCCCCACCCAACCCCACCCACCCTTTTCCCTTTAATGTTTCTCCAAATATGATTAATCACGAGCAGTGAGACCGTCGCTCCTGACTGAGCGGCACGTCTGCACAGCTTTGTTTGTTTCTTTCACCTTAGCGAAATGATGCTCGCCTGCCAAGTGCAGTTTATGGCATCAGCACAACCCCGAAGAGGTGTGTCTCAAAGTCGAATGTGAATCATCGCTCGGCCCGCGACATCCTTCAGAGCTGCTTAGACTCACGCTCCGCCACGTCGGCAGGCCTTTTGGCACCCATGTTTGTGTGTTTTTGTGTTGGTTATGGAGACATAATTAGCTCACATTAAGTCACAGGGGCTCAGTCTGGATTTCCTGTCAACCCTTTAACCTCTAGACTGAGAAAATACTCCTACTGGAGTTTTTGTTTTTGGGTAATTAAGACACGTTTTATAAGGAGAAAAGGGGGTCTGCTCCCTGTTTCATTTTGGGGCTGTTTGTCAGCTTCTTTCATCTCTGTGGCTGGACGGCTAAGGCCGGCCCTGAGTTTAACTCCAGCACCATGAGGCTGGCGCTTTGGGACCTGGAGGAGAGCACTTATGGTTTGGTCCTGCTCTGTGTCTGCGGTCCAGACTCCTCAGAGCCCCCCCCCCCCCCCCCCCCCCCCCCCCCCC